>JAVRKA010000384.1:0-137691 GCA_034508555.1 Venustoraphidia nigricollis | reverse complement strand
CGATAGGCATTTCAGATATAGGTGTCGATAGGCATTTCAGATATAGGTGTCGATAGGCATTTCAGATATGGGTGTCGATAGGCATTTCAGATATAGGTGTCGATGGGCATTTCAGATATAGGTGTCGATAGGCATTTCAGATATAGGTGTCGATAGGCATTTCAGATATAGGTGTCGATAGGCATTTCAGATATAGGTGCCGATAGGCATTTCAGATATAGTTGCCGATTAGCATTTTAAAAATAGGTGCCGATAGGCATTTCAGATATAGAAGCCGATAGGCATTTAAAATATAGGTGCCGATAGGCATTCCAGATATGGTTGCCGATAGGCATTTCAAATATAGGTGCTGATAGGCATTTCAGAAGTAGTTTCCGATAGGCATTTCAAAAATAGGTGTCGATAGGCATTTCAGATATAGGTGTCGATAGGCATTTCAGATATAGGTGTCGATAGGCATTTCAGATATAGGTGTCGATAGGCATTTCAGATATAGGTGTCGATAGGCATTTCAGATATAGGTGTCGATAGGCATTTCAGATATAGGTGTCGATAGGCATTTCAGATATAGGTGCCGATAGGCATTTCAGATATAGTTGCCGATTGGCATTTTAAAAATAGGTGTCGATAGGCATTTCAGATATAGAAGCCGATAGGCATTTCAAATATAGGTGCCGATAGGCATTCCAGATATGGTTGCCGATAGGCATTTCAAATATAGGTGCTGATAGGCATTTCAGATGTAGTTTCCGATAGGCATTTCAAAAATAGGTGTCGATAGGCATTTCAGATATAGGTGTCGATAGGCATTTCAGATATAGGTGTCGATAGGCATTTCAGATATAGGTGTCGATAGGCATTTCAGATATAGGTGTCGATAGGCATTTCAGATATAGGTGTCGATAGGCATTTCATATATAGGTGTCGATAGGCATTTCAGATATAGGTGTCGATAGGCATTTCAGATATAGGTGTCGATAGGCATTTCAGATATAGGTGCCTTTAGGCATTTCAGATATAGTTGCCGATTGGCATTTTAAAAATAGGTGCCGATAGGCATTTCAGATATAGAAGCCGATAGGCATTTCAAATATAGGTGCCGATAGGCATTCCAGATATGGTTGCCGATAGACATTTCAAATATAGGTGCTGATAGGCATTTCAGATGTAGTTTCCGATAGGCATTTCAAAAATAGGTGTCGATAGGCATTTTAGATATAGGTGTCGATAGGCATTTCAGATATAGGTGTCGATAGGCATTTCAGATATAGGTGTCGATAGGCATTTCAGATATAGGTGTCGATAGGCATTTCAGATATAGGTGTCGATAGGCATTTCAGATATAGGTGTCGATAGGCATTTCAGATATAGGTGCCGATAGGCATTTCAGATATAGTGGCCGATTGGCATTTTAAAAATAAGTGCCGATAGGCATTTCAGATATAGAAGCCGATAGGCATTTCAAATATAGGCGCCGTTAGGCATTCCAGATATGGTTGCCGATAGGCATTTCAAATATAGGTGCTGATAGGCATTTCAGATGTAGTTTCCGATAGGCATTTCAAAAATAGGTGTCGATAGGCATTTCAGATATAGTTGTCGATAGGCATTTCAGATATAGGTGTCGATAGGCAATTCAGATATAGGTGTCGATAGGCATTTCAGATATAGGTGTCGATAGGCATTTCAGATATAGGTGTCGATAGGCATTTCAGATATAGGTGTCGATAGGCATTTCAGATATAGGTGTCGATAGGCATTTCAGATATAGGTGCCGATAGGCATTTCAGATATAGTTGCTGATTGGCATTTTAAAAATAGGTGCCGATAGGCATTTGAGATATAGAAGCCGATAGGCATTTCAAATATAGGTGCCGATAGGCATTCCAGATATTGTTGCCGATATGCATTTCAAATATAGGTGCTGATAGGCATTTCAGATGTAGTTTCCGATAGGCATTTCAAAAATAGGTGTCGATAGGCATTTCAGATATAGGTGTCGATAGGCATTTCAGATATAGGTGTCGATAGGCATTTCAGATATAGGTGTCGATAGGCATTTCAGATATAGGTGTCGATAGGCATTTCAAATATAGGTGTCGATAGGCATTTCAGATATAGGTGTCGATAGGCATTTCAGATATAGGTGTCGATAGGCATTTCAGATATAGGTGTCGATAGGCATTTCAGATATAGGTGTCGATAGGCATTTCAAATATAGGTGTCGATAGGCATTTCAGATATAGGAGCCGATAGGCATTTCAGATATAGTTGCCGATTGGCATTTTAAAAATAGGTGCCGATAGGCATTTCAGATATAGAAGCCGATAGGCATTTCAAATATAGGTGCCGATAGGCATTCCAGATATGGTTGCCGATAGGCATTTCAAATATAGGTGCTGATAGGCATTTCAGATGTAGTTTCCGATAGGCATTTCAAAAATAGGTGTCGATAGGCATTTCAGATATAGGTGTCGATAGGCATTTCAGATATAGGTGTCGATAGGCATTTCAGATATAGGTGTCGATAGGCATTTCAGATATAGGTGTCGATAGGCATTTCAGATATAGGTGTCGATAGGCATTTCAGATATAGGTGTCTATAGGCATTTCAGATATAGGTGTCGATAGGCATTTCAGATATAGGTGCCGATAGGCATTTCAGATATAGTTGCCGATTGGCATTTTAAAAATAGGTGCCAATAGGCATTTCAGATATAGAAGCCGATAGGCATTTCAAATATAGGTGCCGATAGGCATTCCAGATATGGTTGCCGATAGGCATTTCAAATATAGGTGCTGATAGGCATTTCAGATGTAGTTTCCGATAGGCATTTCAAAAATAGGTGTCGATAGGCATTTCAGATATAGGTGTCGATAGGCATTTCAGATATAGGTGTCGATAGGCATTTCAGATATAGGTGTCGATAGGCATTCCAGATATGGTTGCCGATAGGCATTTCAAATATAGGTGCTGATAGGCATTTCAGATGTAGTTTCCGATAGGCATTTCAAAAATAGGTGTCGATAGGCATTTCAGATATAGGTGTCGATAGGCATTTCAGATATAGGTGTCGATAGGCATTTCAGATATGGGTGTCGATAGGCATTTCAGATATAGGTGTCGATGGGCATTTCAGATATAGGTGTCGATAGGCATTTCAGATATAGGTGTCGATAGGCATTTCAGATATAGGTGTCGATAGGCATTTCAGATATAGGTGCCGATAGGCATTTCAGATATAGTTGCCGATTAGCATTTTAAAAATAGGTGCCGATAGGCATTTCAGATATAGAAGCCGATAGGCATTTAAAATATAGGTGCCGATAGGCATTCCAGATATGGTTGCCGATAGGCATTTCAAATATAGGTGCTGATAGGCATTTCAGAAGTAGTTTCCGATAGGCATTTCAAAAATAGGTGTCGATAGGCATTTCAGATATAGGTGTCGATAGGCATTTCAGATATAGGTGTCGATAGGCATTTCAGATATAGGTGTCGATAGGCATTTCAGATATAGGTGTCGATAGGCATTTCAGATATAGGTGTCGATAGGCATTTCAGATATAGGTGTCGATAGGCATTTCAGATATAGGTGCCGATAGGCATTTCAGATATAGTTGCCGATTGGCATTTTAAAAATAGGTGTCGATAGGCATTTCAGATATAGAAGCCGATAGGCATTTCAAATATAGGTGCCGATAGGCATTCCAGATATGGTTGCCGATAGGCATTTCAAATATAGGTGCTGATAGGCATTTCAGATGTAGTTTCCGATAGGCATTTCAAAAATAGGTGTCGATAGGCATTTCAGATATAGGTGTCGATAGGCATTTCAGATATAGGTGTCGATAGGCATTTCAGATATAGGTGTCGATAGGCATTTCAGATATAGGTGTCGATAGGCATTTCAGATATAGGTGTCGATAGGCATTTCATATATAGGTGTCGATAGGCATTTCAGATATAGGTGTCGATAGGCATTTCAGATATAGGTGTCGATAGGCATTTCAGATATAGGTGCCTTTAGGCATTTCAGATATAGTTGCCGATTGGCATTTTAAAAATAGGTGCCGATAGGCATTTCAGATATAGAAGCCGATAGGCATTTCAAATATAGGTGCCGATAGGCATTCCAGATATGGTTGCCGATAGACATTTCAAATATAGGTGCTGATAGGCATTTCAGATGTAGTTTCCGATAGGCATTTCAAAAATAGGTGTCGATAGGCATTTTAGATATAGGTGTCGATAGGCATTTCAGATATAGGTGTCGATAGGCATTTCAGATATAGGTGTCGATAGGCATTTCAGATATAGGTGTCGATAGGCATTTCAGATATAGGTGTCGATAGGCATTTCAGATATAGGTGTCGATAGGCATTTCAGATATAGGTGTCGATAGGCATTTCAGATATAGGTGTCGATAGGCATTTCAGATATAGGTGCCGATAGGCATTTCAGATATAGTGGCCGATTGGCATTTTAAAAATAAGTGCCGATAGGCATTTCAGATATAGAAGCCGATAGGCATTTCAAATATAGGCGCCGTTAGGCATTCCAGATATGGTTGCCGATAGGCATTTCAAATATAGGTGCTGATAGGCATTTCAGATGTAGTTTCCGATAGGCATTTCAAAAATAGGTGTCGATAGGCATTTCAGATATAGTTGTCGATAGGCATTTCAGATATAGGTGTCGATAGGCAATTCAGATATAGGTGTCGATAGGCATTTCAGATATAGGTGTCGATAGGCATTTCAGATATAGGTGTCGATAGGCATTTCAGATATAGGTGTCGATAGGCATTTCAGATATAGGTGTCGATAGGCATTTCAGATATAGGTGCCGATAGGCATTTCAGATATAGTTGCTGATTGGCATTTTAAAAATAGGTGCCGATAGGCATTTGAGATATAGAAGCCGATAGGCATTTCAAATATAGGTGCCGATAGGCATTCCAGATATTGTTGCCGATATGCATTTCAAATATAGGTGCTGATAGGCATTTCAGATGTAGTTTCCGATAGGCATTTCAAAAATAGGTGTCGATAGGCATTTCAGATATAGGTGTCGATAGGCATTTCAGATATAGGTGTCGATAGGCATTTCAGATATAGGTGTCGATAGGCATTTCAGATATAGGTGTCGATAGGCATTTCAAATATAGGTGTCGATAGGCATTTCAGATATAGGTGTCGATAGGCATTTCAGATATAGGTGTCGATAGGCATTTCAGATATAGGTGTCGATAGGCATTTCAGATATAGGTGTCGATAGGCATTTCAAATATAGGTGTCGATAGGCATTTCAGATATAGGAGCCGATAGGCATTTCAGATATAGTTGCCGATTGGCATTTTAAAAATAGGTGCCGATAGGCATTTCAGATATAGAAGCCGATAGGCATTTCAAATATAGGTGCCGATAGGCATTCCAGATATGGTTGCCGATAGGCATTTCAAATATAGGTGCTGATAGGCATTTCAGATGTAGTTTCCGATAGGCATTTCAAAAATAGGTGTCGATAGGCATTTCAGATATAGGTGTCGATAGGCATTTCAGATATAGGTGTCGATAGGCATTTCAGATATAGGTGTCGATAGGCATTTCAGATATAGGTGTCGATAGGCATTTCAGATATAGGTGTCGATAGGCATTTCAGATATAGGTGTCTATAGGCATTTCAGATATAGGTGTCGATAGGCATTTCAGATATAGGTGCCGATAGGCATTTCAGATATAGTTGCCGATTGGCATTTTAAAAATAGGTGCCAATAGGCATTTCAGATATAGAAGCCGATAGGCATTTCAAATATAGGTGCCGATAGGCATTCCAGATATGGTTGCCGATAGGCATTTCAAATATAGGTGCTGATAGGCATTTCAGATGTAGTTTCCGATAGGCATTTCAAAAATAGGTGTCGATAGGCATTTCAGATATAGGTGTCGATAGGCATTTCAGATATAGGTGTCGATAGGCATTTCAGATATAGGTGTCGATAGGCATTCCAGATATGGTTGCCGATAGGCATTTCAAATATAGGTGCTGATAGGCATTTCAGATGTAGTTTCCGATAGGCATTTCAAAAATAGCTGTCGTTAGGCATTTCAGATATAGGTGTCGATAGGCATTTCAGATATAGGTGTCGATAGGCATTTCAGATATAGGTGTCGATAGGCATTTCAGATATAGGTGTCGATAGGCATTTCAGATATAGGTGTCGATAGGCATTTCAGATATAGGTGTCGATAGGCATTTCAGATATAGGTGTCGATAGGCATTTCAGATATAGGTGTCGATAGACATTTCAGATATAGGTGTCGATAGGCATTTCAGATATAGGTGCCGATAGGCATTTCAGATATAGTTGCCGATTGGCATTTTAAAAATAGGTGCCGATAGGCATTTCAGATTTAGAAGCCGATAGGCATTTCAAATATAGGTGCCGATAGGCATTCCAGATATGGTTGCCGATAGGCATTTCAAATATAGGTGCTGATAGGCATTTCAGATGTAGTTTCCGATAGGCATTTCAAAAATAGGTGTCGATAGGCATTTCAGATATAGGTGTCGATAGGCATTTCAGATATAGGTGTCGATAGGCATTTCAGATATAGGTGTCGATAGGCATTTCAGATATAGGTGCCGATAGGCATTTCAGATATAGTTGCCGATTGGCATTTTAAAAATAGGTGCCGATAGGCATTTCAGATATAGAAGCCGATAGGCATTTCAAATATAGGTGCCGATAGGCATTCCAGATATGGTTGCCGATAGGCATTTCAAATATAGGTGCTGATAGGCATTTCAGATGTAGTTTCCGATAGGCATTTCAAAAATAGGTGTCGATAGGCATTTCAGATATAGGTGTCGATAGGCATTTCAGATATAGGTGTCGATAGGCATTTCAGATATAGGTGTCGATAGGCATTTCAGATATAGGTGTCGATAGGCATTTCAGATATAGGTGTCGATAGGCATTTCAGATATAGGTGTCGATAGGCATTTCAGATATAGGTGTCGATAGGCATTTCAGATATAGGTGTCGATAGGCATTTCAGATATAGGTACCGATAGGCATTTCAGATATAGTTGCCGATTGGCATTTTAAAAATAGGTGCCGATAGGCATTTCAGATATAGAAGCCGATAGGCATTTCAAATATAGGTGCCGATAGGCATTCCAGATATGGTTGCCGATAGGCATTTCAAATATAGGTTCTGATAGGCATTTCAGATGTAGTTTCCGATAGGCATTTCAAAAATAGGTGTCGATAGGCATTTCAGATATAGGTGTCGATAGGCATTTCAGATATAAGTGTCGATAGGCATTTCAGATATAGGTGTCGATAGGCATTTCAGATATAGGTGTCGATATGCATTTCAGATATAGGTGTCGATAGGCATTTCAGATATAGGTGTCGATAGGCATTTCAGATATAGGTGTCGATAGGCATTTCAGATATAGGTGCCGATAGGCATTTCAGATATAGTTGCCGATTGGCATTTTAAAAATAGGTGCCGATAGGCATTTCAGATATAGAAGCTGATAGGCATTTCAAATATAGGTGCCGATAGGCATTCCAGATATGGTTGCCGATAGGCATTTCAAATATAGGTGCTGATAGGCATTTCAGATGTAGTTTCCGATAGGCATTTCAAAAATAGGTGTCGATAGGCATTTCAGATATAGGTGTCGATAGGCATTTCAGATATAGGTGTCGATAGGCATTTCAGATATAGGTGTCGATAGGCATTTCAGATATAGGTGTCGATAGGCATTTCAGATATAGGTGTCGATAGGCATTTCAGATATAGGTGTCGATAGGCATTTCAGATATAGGTGCCGATAGGCATTTCAGATATAGTTGCCGATTGGCATTTTAAAAATAGGTGCCGATAGGCATTTCAGATATAGAAGCCGATAGGCATTTCAAATATAGGTGCCGATAGGCATTCCAGATATGGTTGCCGATAGGCATTTCAAATATAGGTGCTGATAGGCATTTCAGATGTAGTTTCCGATAGGCATTTCAAAAATAGGTGTCGATAGGCATTTCAGATATAGGTGTCGATAGGCATTTCAGATATAGGTGTCGATAGGCATTTCAGATATAGGTGTCGATAGGCATTTCAGATATAGGTGTCGATAGGCATTTCAGATATAGGTGTCGATAGGCATTTCAGATATATGTGTCGATAGGCATTTCAGATATAGGTGTCGATAGGCATTTCAGATATAGGTGCCGATAGGCATTTCAGATATAGGTGCCGATAGGCATTTCAGATATAGTTGCCGATTGGCATTTTAAAAATAGGTGCCGATAGGCATTTCTGATATAGAAGCCGATAGGCATTTCAAATATAGGTGCCGATAGGCATTCCAGATATTGTTGCCGATAGGCATTTCAAATATAGGTGCTGATAGGCATTTCAGATGTAGTTTCCGATAGGCATTTCAAAAATAGGTGTCGATAGGCATTTCAGATATAGGTGTCGATAGGCATTTCAGATATAGGTGTCGATAGGCATTTCAGATATAGGTGTCGATAGGCATTTCAGATATAGGTGTCGATAGGCATTTCAGATATAGGTGTCGATAGGCATTTCAAATATAGGTGTCGATAGGCATTTCAGATATAGGTATCGATAGGCATTTCAGATATAGGTGTCGATAGGCATTTCAGATATAGGTGCCGATAGGCATTTCAGATATAGTTGCCGATTGGCATTTTAAAAATAGGTGCCGATAGGCATTTCAGATATAGAAGCCGATAGGCATTTCAAATATAGGTGCCGATAGGCATTTCATATATGGTTGCCGATAGGCATTTCAAATATAGGTGCTGATAGGCATTTCAGATGTAGTTTCCGATAGGCATTTCAAAAATAGGTGTCGATAGGCATTTCAGATATAGGTGTCGATAGGCATTTCAGATATAGGTGTCGATAGGCAGTTCAGATATAGGTGTCGATAGGCAGTTCAGATATAGGTGTCGATAGGCAGTTCAGATATAGTTGCCGATTGGCATTTTGAAAATAGGTGCCGATAGGCATTTCAGATATAGAAGCCGATAGGCACTTCAAATATAGGTGCCGATTGGCATTCCAGATGTGGTTGCCGTTAGGCATTTCAAATATAGGTGCTGATAGGCATTTCAGATGTAGTTTCCGATAGGCATTTCAAAAATTGGTGCCGATAGGCATTACAGATATAGCTGCCGATAGGCATTTCAGATATAGTTGCCGATTGGCATTTTAAAAATAGGTGCCGATAGGCATTTCAGATATAGAAGCCGGTAGGTATTTCAAATATAGGTGTCGATAGGCATTTCAGATATGATTGCCGATAGGCATTTCAAATATAGGTGCTGATAGGCATTTCAGATGTAGTTTCCGATAGGCATTTCAAAAATAGGTGCCGATAGGCATTTCAGATATAGGTGCCGATAGGCATTTCAGATATAGTTACCGATTGGCATTTTAAAAATAGGTGCCGATAGGCATTTCAGATACAGAAGCCGATAGGTATTTCTAATATAGGTGTCGATAGGCATTTCAGATATGGTTGCCGATAGGCATTTCAAATATAGGTGCTGATAGGCATTTCAGATGTAGTTTTCGATAGGCATTTCAAAAATAGGTGCCGATAGGCATTTCAGATATAGGTGCCGATAGGCATTTCAGATATAGTTGCCGATTAACATTTTAAAAATAGGTGCCGATAGGCATTTCAGATATAGAAGCCGATAGGCATTTCAAATTTAGGTGCCGATAGGCATTCCAGATATGGTTGCCGACAGGCATTTCAAATATAAGTGCTGATAGGCATTTCAGATGTAGTTTCCGATAGGCATTTCAAAAATAGGTGCCGATAGGCATTTCAGATATAGGTGCCGATAGGCATTTCAGATATAGGTGCCGATAGGCATTTCAGATATAGTTGCAAATTGGCATTTTAAAAATAGGTGTCGATAGGCATTTCAAATATAGAAGCCGATAGGCATTTCAAATATAGGTGCCGATTGGCATTCCAGATGTGGTTGCCGATAGGCATTTCAAATATAGGTGCTGGCAGGCATTTCAGATGTAGTTTCCGATAGGCATTTCAAAAATTGGTGCCGATAGGCATTTCAGATATAGGTGTCGATAGGCATTTCAGATATAGGTGTCGATAGGCATTTCAGATATAGGTGTCGATAGGCATTTCAGATATAGGTGTCGATAGGCATTTCAGATATAGGTGTCGATAGGCATTTCAGATATAGGTGTCGATAGGCATTTCAGATATAGGTGCCGATAGGCATTTCAGATATAGTTGCCGATTGGCATTTTAAAAATAGGTGTCGATAGGCATTTCAGATATAGAAGCCGATAGGCATTTCAAATATAGGTGCCGATAGGCATTCCAGATATGGTTGCCGATAGGCATTTCAAATATAGGTGCTGATAGGCATTTCAGATGTAGTTTCCGATAGGCATTTCAAAAATAGGTGTCGATAGACATTTCAGATATAGGTGTCGATAGGCATTTCAGATATAGGTGTCGATAGGCATTTCAGATATAGGTGTCGATAGGCATTTCAGATATAGGTGTCGATAGGCATTTCAGATATAGGTGTCGATAGGCATTTCATATATAGGTGTCGATAGGCATTTCAGATATAGGTGTCGATAGGCATTTCAGATATAGGTGTCGATAGCCATTTCAGATATAGGTGCCGATAGGCATTTCAGATATAGTTGCCGATTGGCATTTTAAAAATAGGTGCCGATAGGCATTTCAGATATAGAAGCCGATAGGCATTTCAAATATAGGTGCCGATAGGCATTCCAGATATGGTTGCCGATAGACATTTCAAATATAGGTGCTGATAGGCATTTCAGATGTAGTTTCCGATAGGCATTTCAAAAATAGGTGTCGATAGGCATTTTAGATATAGGGGTCGATAGGCATTTCAGATATAGGTGTCGATAGGCATTTCAGATATAGGTGTCGATAGGCATTTCAGATATATGTGTCGATAGGCATTTCAGATATAGGTGTCGATAGGCATTTCAGATATAGGTGTCGATAGCATTTCAGATATAGGTGTCTATAGGCATTTCAGATATAGGTGTCGATAGGCATTTCAGATATAGGTGCCGATAGGCATTTCAGATATAGTTGCCGATTGGCATTTTAAAAATAGGTGCCGATAGGCATTTCAGATATAGAAGCCGATAGGCATTTCAAATATAGGTGCCGATAGGCATTCCAGATATGGTTGCCGATAGGCATTTCAAATATAGGTGCTGATAGGCATTTCAGATGTAGTTTCCGATAGGCATTTCAAAAATAGGTGTCGATGGGCATTTCAGATATAGGTGTCGATAGGCATTTCAGATATAGGTGTCGATAGGCATTTCAGATATAGGTGTCGATAGGCATTCCAGATATGGTTGCCGATAGGCATTTCAAATATAGGTGCTGATAGGCATTTCAGATGTAGTTTCCGATAGGCATTTCAAAAATAGCTGTCGATAGGCATTTCAGATATAGGTGTCGATAGGCATTTCAGATATAGGTGTCGATAGGCATTTCAGATATAGGTGTCGATAGGCATTTCAGATATAGGTGTCGATAGGCATTTCAGATATAGGTGTCGATAGGCATTTCAGATATAGGTGTCGATAGGCATTTCAGATATAGGTGTCGATAGGCATTTCAGATATAGGTGTCGATAGACATTTCAGATATAGGTGTCGATAGGCATTTCAGATATAGGTGCCGATAGGCATTTCAGATATAGTTGCCGATTGGCATTTTAAAAATAGGTGCCGATAGGCATTTCAGATTTAGAAGCCGATAGGCATTTCAAATATAGGTGCCGATAGGCATTCCAGATATGGTTGCCGATAGGCATTTCAAATATAGGTGCTGATAGGCATTTCAGATGTAGTTTCCGATAGGCATTTCAAAAATAGGTGTCGATAGGCATTTCAGATATAGGTGTCGATAGGCATTTCAGATATAGGTGTCGATAGGCATTTCAGATATAGGTGTCGATAGGCATTTCAGATATAGGTGCCGATAGGCATTTCAGATATAGTTGCCGATTGGCATTTTAAAAATAGGTGCCGATAGGCATTTCAGATATAGAAGCCGATAGGCATTTCAAATATAGGTGCCGATAGGCATTCCAGATATGGTTGCCGATAGGCATTTCAAATATAGGTGCTGATAGGCATTTCAGATGTAGTTTCCGATAGGCATTTCAAAAATAGGTGTCGATAGGCATTTCAGATATAGGTGTCGATAGGCATTTCAGATATAGGTGTCGATAGGCATTTCAGATATAGGTGTCGATAGGCATTTCAGATATAGGTGTCGATAGGCATTTCAGATATAGGTGTCGATAGGCATTTCAGATATAGGTGCCGATTGGCATTTCAGATATAGTTGCCGATTGGCATTTTAAAAATAGGTGCCGATAGGCATTTCAGATATAGAAGCCGATAGGCATTTCAAATATAGGTGCCGATAGGCATTCCAGATATGGTTGCCGATAGGCATTTCAAATATAGGTTCTGATAGGCATTTCAGATGTAGTTTCCGATAGGCATTTCAAAAATAGGTGTCGATAGGCATTTCAGATATAGGTGTCGATAGGCATTTCAGATATAAGTGTCGATAGGCATTTCAGATATAGGTGTCGATAGGCATTTCAGATATAGGTGTCGATATGCATTTCAGATATAGGTGTCGATAGGCATTTCAGATATAGGTGTCGATAGGCATTTCAGATATAGGTGTCGATAGGCATTTCAGATATAGGTGCCGATAGGCATTTCAGATATAGTTGCCGATTGGCATTTTAAAAATAGGTGCCGATAGGCATTTCAGATATAGAAGCTGATAGGCATTTCAAATATAGGTGCCGATAGGCATTCCAGATATGGTTGCCGATAGGCATTTCAAATATAGGTGCTGATAGGCATTTCAGATGTAGTTTCCGATAGGCATTTCAAAAATAGGTGTCGATAGGCATTTCAGATATAGGTGTCGATAGGCATTTCAGATATAGGTGTCGATAGGCATTTCAGATATAGGTGTCGATAGGCATTTCAGATATAGGTGTCGATAGGCATTTCAGATATAGGTGTCGATAGGCATTTCAGATATAGGTGTCGATAGGCATTTCAGATATAGGTGCCGATAGGCATTTCAGATATAGTTGCCGATTGGCATTTTAAAAATAGGTGCCGATAGGCATTTCAGATATAGAAGCCGATAGGCATTTCAAATATAGGTGCCGATAGGCATTCCAGATATGGTTGCCGATAGGCATTTCAAATATAGGTGCTGATAGGCATTTCAGATGTAGTTTCCGATAGGCATTTCAAAAATAGGTGTCGATAGGCATTTCAGATATAGGTGTCGATAGGCATTTCAGATATAGGTGTCGATAGGCATTTCAGATATAGGTGTCGATAGGCATTTCAGATATAGGTGTCGATAGGCATTTCAGATATAGGTGTCGATAGGCATTTCAGATATAGGTGTCGATAGGCATTTCAGATATAGGTGTCGATAGGCATTTCAGATATAGGTGTCGATAGGCATTTCAGATATTGGTGCCGATAGGCATTTCAGATATAGGTGTTGATAGGCATTTCAGATATAGTTGCCGATTGGCATTTTAAAAATAGGTGCCGATAGGCATTTCTGATATAGAAGCCGATAGGCATTTCAAATATAGGTGCCGATAGGCATTCCAGATATTGTTGCCGATAGGCATTTCAAATATAGGTGCTGATAGGCATTTCAGATGTAGTTTCCGATAGGCATTTCAAAAATAGGTGTCGATAGGCATTTCAGATATAGGTGTCGATAGGCATTTCAGATATAGGTGTCGATAGGCATTTCAGATATAGGTGTCGATAGGCATTTCAGATATAGGTGTCGATAGGCATTTCAAATATAGGTGTCGATAGGCATTTCAGATATAGGTGTCGATAGGCATTTCAGATATAGGTGTCGATAGGCATTTCAGATATAGGTGCCGATAGGCATTTCAGATATAGTTGCCGATTGGCATTTTAAAAATAGGTGCCGATAGGCATTTCAGATATAGAAGCCGATAGGCATTTCAAATATAGGTGCCGATAGGCATTCCATATATGGTTGCCGATAGGCATTTCAAATATAGGTGCTGATAGGCATTTCAGATGTAGTTTCCGATAGGCATTTCAAAAATAGGTGTCGATAGGCATTTCAGATATAGGTGTCGATAGGCATTTCAGATATAGGTGTCGATAGGCATTTCAGATATAGGTGTCGATAGGCATTTCAGATATAGGTGTCGATAGGCATTTCAGATATAGGTGTCGATAGGCATTTCAGATATAGGTGTCGATAGGCATTTCAGATATAGGTGCCGATAGGCATTTCAGATATAGTTGCCGATTGGCATTTTAAAAATAGGTGCCGATAGGTATTTCAGATATAGAAGCCGATAGGCATTTCAAATATAGGTGCCGATAGGCATTCCAGATATGGTTGCCGATAGGCATTTCAAATATAGGTGCTGATAGGCATTTCAGATGTAGTTTCCGATAGGCATTTCAAAAATAGGTGTCGATAGGCATTTCAGATATAGGTGTCGATAGGCATTTCAGTTATAGATGTCGATAGGCATTTCAGATATAGGGGTCGATAGGCATTTCAGATATAGGTGTCGATAGGCATTTCAGATATAGGTGTCGATAGGCATTTCAGATATAGGTGTCGATAGGTATTTCAGATATAGGTGTCGATAGGCATTTCAGATATAGGTGCCGATAGGCATTTCAGATATAGTTGCCGATTGGCATTTTAAAAATAGGTGCCGATAGGCATTTCAGATATAGAAGCCGATAGGCATTTCAAATATAGGTGCCGATAGGCATTCCAGATATGGTTGCCGATAGGCATTTCAAATATAGGTGCTGATAGGCATTTCAGATGTAGTTTCCGATAGGCATTTGAAAAATAGGTGTCGATAGGCATTTCAGATATAGGTGTCGATAGGCATTTCAGATATAGGTGTCGATAGGCATTTCAGATATAGGTGTCGATAGGCATTTCAGATATAGGTGTCGATAGGCATTTCAGATATAGGTGTCGATAGGCATTTCAAATATAGGTGTCGATAGGCATTTCAGATATAGGTGTCGATAGGCATTTCAGATATAGGGGTCGATAGGCATTTCAGATATAGGTGCCGATAGGCATTTCAGATATAGTTGCCGATTGGCATTTTAAAAATAGGTGCCGATAGGCATTTCAGATATAGAAGCCGATAGGCATTTCAAATATAGGTGCCGATAGGCATTCCAGATATGGTTGCCGATAGGCATTTCAAATATAGGAGCAGATAGGCATTTCAGATGTAGTTTCTGATAGGCATTTCAAAAATAGGTGTCGATTGGCATTTCAGATATAGGTGCCGATAGGCATTTCAAATATAGGTGCTGATAGGCATTCCAGATGTAGTTTCCGATAGGCATTTCAAAAATTGGTGCCGATAGGCATTTCAGATATAGGTGCCGATAGGCATTTCAGATATAGAAGCCGATAGGTATTTTAAATATAGGTGTCGATAGGCATTTCAGATATGGTTGTTGATAGGCATTTCAAATATAGGTGCTGATAGGAATTTCAGATGTCGTTTCCGATAGGCATTTCAAAAATAAGTGCCGATAGGCATTTCAGATATAGGTGCCGATAGGCATTTCAGATATAGTTGTTGATTGGCATTTCAAAAATAGGTGCCGATAGGCATTTCAGATATAGAAGCCGATAGGCATTTCAAATATAGGTGCCGATAGGCATTCCAGATATTATTGCCGATAGGCATTTCAAATATAGGTGCTGATAGGCATTTTAGATGTAGTTTCCGATAGGCATTTCAAAAATAGGTGCCGATAGGCATTTCAGATATAGGTGCCGATAGGCATTTCAGATATAGCTGCCAATTAGCATTTTAAAAATAGGTGCCGATAGGCATTTCAAATATAGAAGCCGATAGGCATTTCAAATATAGGTGCCGATAGGCATTCCAGATATGGTTGCCGATAGGCATTTCAAATATAGGTGCTGATAGGCATTTTAGATGTAGTTTCCGATAGGCATTTCAGATATAGTTGCCGATTGGCAGTTTAAAAACAGGTGCCGATAGGCATTTCAGATATAGAAGCCGATAGGTATTTCAAATATAGGTGTCGATAGGCATTTCAGATATGTTTGCCGATAGGCATTTCAAATATAGGAGCAGATAGGCATTTCAGATGTAGTTTCCGAAAGGCATTTCAAAAATAGGTGCCGATAGGCATTTCAGATATAGCTGCCAATTGGCATTTTAAAAATAGGTGTCGATAGGCATTTCAGATATAGAAGCCGATAGGCATTTCAAATATAGGTGCCGATAGGCATTCCAGATATGGTTGCCGATAGGAATTTCAAATATAGGAGTAGATAGGCATTTCAGATGTAGTTATTGATAGGCATTTCAAAAATAGGTGTCGATAGGCATTTCAGATATAGGTGCCGATAGGCATTTCAGATATAGGTGCTGATAGGCATTCCAGATGTAGTTTCCGATAGGCATTTCAAAAATTGGTGCCGATAGGCATTTCAGATATAGGTGCCGATAGGCATTTCAGATATAGAAGCCGATAGGTATTTCAAATATAGGTGTCGATAGGCATTTCAGATATGGTTGTTGATAGGCATTTCAAATATAGGTGCTGATAGGAATTTCAGATGTCGTTTCCGATAGCCATTTCAAAAATAGGTGCCGATAGGCATTTCAGATATAGGTGCCGATAGGCATTTCAGATATAGTTGCCGATTGGCATTTTAAAAATAGGTGCCGATAGGCATTTCAGATATAGAAGCCAATAGGCATTTCAAATATAGGTGCCGATAGGCATTCCAGATATTATTGCCGATAGGCATTTCAAATATAGGTGCTGATAGGCATTTTAGATGTATTTTCCGATAGGCATTTCAAAAATAGGTGCCGATAGGCATTTCAGATATAGGTGCCGATAGGCATTTCAGATATAGCTGCCAATTAGCATTTTAAAAATAGGTGCCGATAGGCATTTCAAATATAGAGGCCGATAGGCATTTCAAATATAGGTGCCGATAGGCATTCCAGATATGGTTGCCGATAGGCATTTCAAATATAGGTGCTGATAGGCATTTTAGATGTAGTTTCCGATAGGCATTTCAAAAATTGATGCCTATAGGCATTTCAGATATAGGTGCCGATAGGCATTTCAGATATAGTTGCCGATTGGCAGTTTAAAAACAGGTGCCGATAGGCATTTCAGATATAGAAGCCGATAGGTATTTCAAATACAGGTGTCGATAGGCATTTCAGATATGTTTGCCGATAGGCATTTCAAATATAGGAGCAGATAGGCATTTCAGATGTAGTTTCCGAAAGGCATTTCAGATGTAGTTTCCGATAGGCATTTCAAAAATAGGTACCGATAGGCATCTCAGATATAGGTGCCGATAGGCATTTCAGATATAGCTGCCAATTGGCATTTTAAAAATAGGTGTCGATAGGCATTTCAGATATAGAAGCCGATAGGCATTTTAAATATAGGTGCCGATAGGCATTCCAGATATGGTTGCCGATAGGCATTTCAAATATAGGAGCAGATAGGCATTTCAGATGTAGTTTCCGATAGGCATTTCAAAAATAGGTGTCGATGGGCATTTCAGATATAGGTGCCGTTAGGCATTTTAAAAATAAGTGCCGATAGGCATTTTAGATGTAGTTTTCGATAGGCATTTCAAAAATAGGTACCGATAGGCATTTCAGATATAGGTGCCGATAGGCATTTCAGATATAGTTGCCGATTGGCATTTTAAAAATAGGTGCCGATAGGCATTTCAGATATAGAAGCCGATAGGCATTTCAAATATAGGTGCTGATAGGCATTCCAGATGTAGTTTCCGATAGGCATTTCAAAAATTGGTGCGATAGGCATTTCAGATATAGGTGCCGATGGGCATTTCAGATACAGTTACCGATTGGCATTTTAAAAATAGGTGCCGATAGGCATTTCAGATATAGAAGCCGATATGTATTTCAAATATATTTGTCGATAGGCATTCCAGATATGGTTGCCGATAGGCATTTCAAATAGAGGTGCTGATAGGCATTTCAGATGTAGTTTCCGATAGGCATTTCAAAAATTGGTGCCGATAGGCATTTCAGATATAGAAGCCGATAGGTATTTCAAATATAGGTGTCGATAGGCATTTCAGATATGGTTGCTGATAGGCATTTTAAATAAAGGTGCTGAGAGGCATTTCCGATGTAGTTTCCGATAGGCATTTCAAAAATAGGTGCCGATAGGCATTTCAGATATAGGTGCCGATAGGCATTACAGATATAGTTGCCGATTGGCATTTTTAAATAGGTGCCGATAGGCATTTCAGATATAGAAGCCGATAGGCATTTTAAATATAAGTGCCGATAGGCATTCCAGATATGGTTGCCGATAGGCATTTCAAATATAGGTGCTGATAGGAATTTCAGATGTAGTTTCCGATAGGCATTTCAAAAATTGGTGCCGATAGGTATTTCAGATATAGGTGCCGATAGGCATTTCAGATATAGTAGCCGATTGGCATTTTAAAAACAGGTGCCGATAGGCATTTCAGATATAAAAGCCGATAGGTATTTCAAATATAGGTGTCGATAGGCAATTCAGATATGCTTGCCGATAGGCATTTCAAATATAGGAGCAGATAGGCATCTCAGATGTAGTTTCCGAAAGGCATTTCAAAAATAGGTGCCGATAGGCATTTCAGATATAGGTGCCGATAGGCATTTCAGATATAGTTGCCGATTGGCATTTTTAAAATAGGTGCCGATAGGCATTTCAGATATAGAAGCCGATAGGCATTTCAAATATAGGTGCCGATAGGCATTCCAGATATGGTTGCCGATAGGCATTTCAAATATAGGAGCAGATAGGCATTTCAGATGTAGTTTCCTATAGGCATTTCAAAAATAGGTGTCGATAGGCATTTCAGATATAGGTGCCGATAGGCATTTCAGATATAGGTGCCGATAGGCATTTCAGATATAGCTGCCAATTGGCATTTTAAAAATAGGTGTCGATAGGCATTTCAGATATAGAAGCCGATAGGCATTTCAAATATAGGTGCCGATAGGCATTTCAGATATGGTTGCCGATAGGCATTTCAAATATAGGAGCAGATAGGCATTTCAGATCTAGTTTCCGATAGGCATTTCAAAAATAGGTACAGATAGGCATTTCAGATATAGATGCCGATTGACATTTCAGATATAGTTGCCAATTGTCATTTTAAAAATAGGTGTCGATAAGCATTTCAGATATAGAAGCCGATAGGCATTTCAAATATAGGTGCCGATAGGCATTCCAGATATGGTTACCGATAGGCATTTCAAATATAGGTGCTGATAGGCATTTCAGATGTAGTTTCCGATAGGCATTTCAAAAATTGGTGCCGATAGGCATTTCAGATATAGGTGCCGATAGGCATTTCAGATATAGTTGCCGATTGGCATTTTAAAAATAGGTGCCGATAGGCATTTCAGATATAGAAGCCGATAGGTATTTCAAATATAGGTGTCGATAGGCATTTCAGATATGGTTGCCGATAGGCATTTCAAATATTGGTGCTGATAGGCATTTCAGATGTAGTTTCCGATAGGCATTTCAAAAATAGGTGCCGGTAGGCATTTCAGATATAGGTGCCGATAGGCATTACAGATATAGTTGCCGATTGGCATTTTAAAAACAGGTGCCGATAGGCATTTCAGATATAGAAGCCGATAGGTATTTCAAATATAGGTGTCGATAGGCATTTCAGATATGGTTGCCGATAGGCATTTCAAATATAGGAGCAGATAGGCATTTCAGATGTAGTTTCCTAAAGGCATTTCAAAAATTGGTGCCGATAGGCATTTCAGATATAGAAGCCGATAGGCATTTCAAATATAGATGCCGATAAGCATTCCAGATATGGTTGCCGATAGGCATTTTAAATATAGGTGCTGATAGGCATTTCAGATGTAGTTTCAGATAGGCATTTCAAAAATTGGTGCCGATAGGCATTTCAGATATAGGTGCCGATAGGCATTTCAGATATAGTTGCCGTTTGGCATTTTAAAAATAGGTGTCGATAGGCATTTCAGATATAGAAGCCGATAGGCATTTCAAATATAGGTGCTGATAGGCATTACAGACGTAGTTTCCGATAGGCATTTCAAAAATTGGTGCCGATAGGCATTTCAGATATAGAAGCCGATAGGTATTTCAAATATAGGTGTCGATAGGCCTTTCAGATATTGTTGCCGATAGGCATTTCAAATATAGAAGCAGATAGGCATTTCAGATGTAGTTTCCGAAAGGCATTTCAAAAATAGGTGCCGATAGGCATTTCAGATATAGGTGCCGATATGCATTTCAGATATAGTTGCCGTTTGGCATTTTAAAAATAGGTGTCGATAGGCATTTCAGATATAGAAGCCGATAGGCATTTCAAATATAGGTGCTGATAGGCATTACAGACGTAGTTTCCGATAGGCATTTCAAAAATTGGTGCCGATAGGCATTTCAGATATAAGTGCCGATGGGCATTTTAGATACAGTTACCGATTGGCATTTAAAAAATAGGTGCCGATAGGCATTTCAGATATAGAAGCCGATAGGTATTTCAAATATATGTGTCGATAGGCATTCCAGATATGGTTGCCGATAGGCATTTCAAATATAGGTGCTGATAGGCATTTCAGATGTAGTTTCCGATAGGCATTTTAAAAATTGGTGCCGATAGGCATTTCAGATATAGAAACCGATAGGTATTTCAAATATAGGTGTCGATAGGCATTTCAGATATGGTTGCTGATAGGCATTTCAAATATAGGTGCTGAGAGGCATTTCAGATGTAGTTTCCGATAGGCATTTCAAAAATAGGTGCCGATAGGCATTTCAGATATAGGTGCCGATAGGCATTTCAGATATAGTAGCCGATAGGCATTCCAGATATGTTTGCCGATAGGCATTTCAAAAATAGGTGCTGATAGGCATTTCAGATGCAGTTTCCGATAGGCAATTCAAAAATAGGTGCCGATGGGCATTTAAGATATATGTGCTGATAGGCATTTCAGATATAGTTGCCGATTGGCATTTTAAAAATAGGTGCCGTTAGGCATTCCAGATATAGAAGCCAAAAGGCATTTCAAATATAGATGCCGATAGGCATTTCAGATATGGTTGCCGATAGACATTTCAAATATAGGTGCCGATGGGCATTTCAGATGTAGTTTCCGATAGGCATTTCAAAAATAGGTGCCGATAGGCATTTCAGATATAGGTGCCGATAGGCATTTCAGATATAGTTGCCGATTGGCATTTTAAAAATAGGTGCCGATAGGCATTTCAGATATAGAAGCCGATATGTATTTCAAATATAGGTGTCGATAGGCATTTCAGATATGGTTGCCGATAGGCATTTCAAATATAGGTGCTGATAGGCATTTCAGATGTAGTTTCCGATAGGCAGTTCAAAAATAGGTGCCGATAGGCATTTCAGATATAGGTGCCGATTGGCATTTCAGATATAGAAGCCGATAGGCATTTCAAATATAGGTGCCGATAGGCATTCCAGATATGGTTGCCGATAGGCATTTCAAATATAGGTGCTGATAGGCATTTTAGATGTAGTTTCCGATAGGCATTTCAAAAATTAATGCCGATAGGCATTTCAGATATAGGTGCCGATAGGCATTTCAGATATAGTTGCCGATTGGCATTTTAAAAACAGGTGCCGATAGGCATTTCAGATATAGAAGCGGATAGGTATTTCAAATATAGGTGTCGATAGGCATTTCAGATATGGTTGCCGATAGGCATTTCAGATATAGTTGCCGTTTGGCATTTTAAAAATAGGTGCCGATAGGCATTTTAGATGTAGTTTCCGATAGGCATTTCAAAAATAGCTGCCGATAGGCATTTCAGATATAGGTGCCGGTAGGCATATCAGATATAGTTGCCGATAGGCATTTATAATATAGGTGCTGATAGGCATTTCAAATATAGGTGTCGATAGGCATTTCAGATATAAATGCCGAAAGGCATTTCAGATATAGGTGCCGATAGGCATTTCTGATGTGGTTGCCGATAGGCATTTCAAAAATTAGTGCCGATAGGCATTTCAGATATAGGTTCCGATGGGCATTTCAGATACAGTTACCGATTGGAATTTTGAAAATAGGTGCCGTTAGGCATTTCAGATATACAAGCCGATAGGTAATTCAAATATATGTGTCGATAGGCATTTTAAGATATGGTTGCTGATAGGCATTTCAAATATAGGTGTTGAGAGGCATTTCAGATGTAGTTTCCGATAGGCATTTCAAAAATTGGTGCCGATAGGCATTTCAGATATAGGTGCCGATAGGCATTTCAGATATAGTTGCCAATTGGCATTTTAAAAATAGTTGCCGAAAGGCATTTCAGATATAGAAGCCGATAGGCATTTCAAATATAGGTGCCGATAGGCATTTCAGATATGGTTGCCGATAGGCATTTCAAATATTGGTGCTGATAGGCATTTTAGATGTAGTTTCCGATAGGCATTTCAAAAATTAATGCCGATAGGCATTTCAGATATAGGTGCCGATAGGCATTTCAGATATAGTTGCCGATTGGCATTTTAAAAACAGGTGCCGATAGGCATTTCAGATATAGAAGCGGATAGGTATTTCAAATATAGGTGTCGATAGGCATTTCAGATATGGTTGCCGATAGGCATTTCAGATATAGTTGCCGTTTGGCATTTTAAAAATAGGTGCCGATAGGCATTTTAGATGTAGTTTCCGATAGGCATTTCAAAAATAGCTGCCGATAGGCATTTCAGATATAGGTGCCGGTAGGCATATCAGATATAGTTGCCGATAGGCATTTAAAATATAGGTGCCGATAGGCATTTCAAATATAGGTGTCGATAGGCATTTCAGATATAGATGCCGAAAGGCATTTCAGATATAGGTGCCGATAGGCATTTCTGATGTGGTTGCCGATAGGCATTTCAAATATAGGTGCTGATAGGCATTTCAGATGTAGTTTCCGATAGGCATTTCAAAAATTGGTGCCGATAGGCATTTCAGATATAGGTGCCGATAGGCATTTCAGATATAGTTGCCGATTGGCATTTTAAAAAAAGGTGCCGATAGGCATTTCAGATGTAGAAGCCGATAGGCAGTTCAAATATAGGTGCCGATAGGCATTCCAGATATGGTTGCCGATAGGCATTTCAAATATAGGTGCTGATAGGCATTTCAGATGTACTTTCCGATAGGCATTTCAAAAATTGGTGCCGATAGGCATTTCAGATATAGAAGCCGATAGGTATTTCAAATATAGGTGTCGATAGGCATTTCAGATAATATGGTTGCCGATAGGCATTTCAAATATAGAAGCAGATAGGCATTTCAGATGTAGTTGCCGATTGGCATTTTAAAAATAGGTGCCGATAGACATTTTAGATGTAGTTTTCGATAGGCATTTCAAAAATAGGTGCCGATAGGCATTTCAGATATAGGTGCCGATAGGCATTTCAGATATAGTTGCCGATTGGCATTTTAAAAATAGGTGCCGATAGGCATTTTAGATGTAGTTTTCGATAGGCATTTCAAAAATAGGTGCCGATAGGCATTTCAGATATAGGTGCCGATAGGCATTTCAGATATAGAAGCCGATAGGTATTTTAAATATAGGTGTCGATAGGCATTTCAGATATGGTTGTTGATAGGCATTTCAAATATAGGTGCTGATAGGAATTTCAGATGTCGTTTCCGATAGGCATTTCAAAAATAAGTGCCGATAGGCATTTCAGATATAGGTGCCGATAGGCATTTCAGATATAGTTGTTGATTGGCATTTCAAAAATAGGTGCCGATAGGCATTTCAGATATAGAAGCCGATAGGCATTTCAAATATAGGTGCCGATAGGCATTCCAGATATTATTGCCGATAGGCATTTCAAATATAGGTGCTGATAGGCATTTTAGATGTAGTTTCCGATAGGCATTTCAAAAATAGGTGCCGATAGGCATTTCAGATATAGGTGCCGATAGGCATTTCAGATATAGCTGCCAATTAGCATTTTAAAAATAGGTGCCGATAGGCATTTCAAATATAGAAGCCGATAGGCATTTCAAATATAGGTGCCGATAGGCATTCCAGATATGGTTGCCGATAGGCATTTCAAATATAGGTGCTGATAGGCATTTTAGATGTAGTTTCCGATAGGCATTTCAGATATAGTTGCCGATTGGCAGTTTAAAAACAGGTGCCGATAGGCATTTCAGATATAGAAGCCGATAGGTATTTCAAATATAGGTGTCGATAGGCATTTCAGATATGTTTGCCGATAGGCATTTCAAATATAGGAGCAGATAGGCATTTCAGATGTAGTTTCCGAAAGGCATTTCAAAAATAGGTGCCGATAGGCATTTCAGATATAGCTGCCAATTGGCATTTTAAAAATAGGTGTCGATAGGCATTTCAGATATAGAAGCCGATAGGCATTTCAAATATAGGTGCCGATAGGCATTCCAGATATGGTTGCCGATAGGAATTTCAAATATAGGAGTAGATAGGCATTTCAGATGTAGTTATTGATAGGCATTTCAAAAATAGGTGTCGATAGGCATTTCAGATATAGGTGCCGATAGGCATTTCAGATATAGGTGCTGATAGGCATTCCAGATGTAGTTTCCGATAGGCATTTCAAAAATTGGTGCCGATAGGCATTTCAGATATAGGTGCCGATAGGCATTTCAGATATAGAAGCCGATAGGTATTTCAAATATAGGTGTCGATAGGCATTTCAGATATGGTTGTTGATAGGCATTTCAAATATAGGTGCTGATAGGAATTTCAGATGTCGTTTCCGATAGCCATTTCAAAAATAGGTGCCGATAGGCATTTCAGATATAGGTGCCGATAGGCATTTCAGATATAGTTGCCGATTGGCATTTTAAAAATAGGTGCCGATAGGCATTTCAGATATAGAAGCCAATAGGCATTTCAAATATAGGTGCCGATAGGCATTCCAGATATTATTGCCGATAGGCATTTCAAATATAGGTGCTGATAGGCATTTTAGATGTATTTTCCGATAGGCATTTCAAAAATAGGTGCCGATAGGCATTTCAGATATAGGTGCCGATAGGCATTTCAGATATAGCTGCCAATTAGCATTTTAAAAATAGGTGCCGATAGGCATTTCAAATATAGAGGCCGATAGGCATTTCAAATATAGGTGCCGATAGGCATTCCAGATATGGTTGCCGATAGGCATTTCAAATATAGGTGCTGATAGGCATTTTAGATGTAGTTTCCGATAGGCATTTCAAAAATTGATGCCTATAGGCATTTCAGATATAGGTGCCGATAGGCATTTCAGATATAGTTGCCGATTGGCAGTTTAAAAACAGGTGCCGATAGGCATTTCAGATATAGAAGCCGATAGGTATTTCAAATACAGGTGTCGATAGGCATTTCAGATATGTTTGCCGATAGGCATTTCAAATATAGGAGCAGATAGGCATTTCAGATGTAGTTTCCGAAAGGCATTTCAGATGTAGTTTCCGATAGGCATTTCAAAAATAGGTACCGATAGGCATCTCAGATATAGGTGCCGATAGGCATTTCAGATATAGCTGCCAATTGGCATTTTAAAAATAGGTGTCGATAGGCATTTCAGATATAGAAGCCGATAGGCATTTTAAATATAGGTGCCGATAGGCATTCCAGATATGGTTGCCGATAGGCATTTCAAATATAGGAGCAGATAGGCATTTCAGATGTAGTTTCCGATAGGCATTTCAAAAATAGGTGTCGATGGGCATTTCAGATATAGGTGCCGTTAGGCATTTTAAAAATAAGTGCCGATAGGCATTTTAGATGTAGTTTTCGATAGGCATTTCAAAAATAGGTACCGATAGGCATTTCAGATATAGGTGCCGATAGGCATTTCAGATATAGTTGCCGATTGGCATTTTAAAAATAGGTGCCGATAGGCATTTCAGATATAGAAGCCGATAGGCATTTCAAATATAGGTGCTGATAGGCATTCCAGATGTAGTTTCCGATAGGCATTTCAAAAATTGGTGCGATAGGCATTTCAGATATAGGTGCCGATGGGCATTTCAGATACAGTTACCGATTGGCATTTTAAAAATAGGTGCCGATAGGCATTTCAGATATAGAAGCCGATATGTATTTCAAATATATTTGTCGATAGGCATTCCAGATATGGTTGCCGATAGGCATTTCAAATAGAGGTGCTGATAGGCATTTCAGATGTAGTTTCCGATAGGCATTTCAAAAATTGGTGCCGATAGGCATTTCAGATATAGAAGCCGATAGGTATTTCAAATATAGGTGTCGATAGGCATTTCAGATATGGTTGCTGATAGGCATTTTAAATAAAGGTGCTGAGAGGCATTTCCGATGTAGTTTCCGATAGGCATTTCAAAAATAGGTGCCGATAGGCATTTCAGATATAGGTGCCGATAGGCATTACAGATATAGTTGCCGATTGGCATTTTTAAATAGGTGCCGATAGGCATTTCAGATATAGAAGCCGATAGGCATTTTAAATATAAGTGCCGATAGGCATTCCAGATATGGTTGCCGATAGGCATTTCAAATATAGGTGCTGATAGGAATTTCAGATGTAGTTTCCGATAGGCATTTCAAAAATTGGTGCCGATAGGTATTTCAGATATAGGTGCCGATAGGCATTTCAGATATAGTAGCCGATTGGCATTTTAAAAACAGGTGCCGATAGGCATTTCAGATATAAAAGCCGATAGGTATTTCAAATATAGGTGTCGATAGGCAATTCAGATATGCTTGCCGATAGGCATTTCAAATATAGGAGCAGATAGGCATCTCAGATGTAGTTTCCGAAAGGCATTTCAAAAATAGGTGCCGATAGGCATTTCAGATATAGGTGCCGATAGGCATTTCAGATATAGTTGCCGATTGGCATTTTTAAAATAGGTGCCGATAGGCATTTCAGATATAGAAGCCGATAGGCATTTCAAATATAGGTGCCGATAGGCATTCCAGATATGGTTGCCGATAGGCATTTCAAATATAGGAGCAGATAGGCATTTCAGATGTAGTTTCCTATAGGCATTTCAAAAATAGGTGTCGATAGGCATTTCAGATATAGGTGCCGATAGGCATTTCAGATATAGGTGCCGATAGGCATTTCAGATATAGCTGCCAATTGGCATTTTAAAAATAGGTGTCGATAGGCATTTCAGATATAGAAGCCGATAGGCATTTCAAATATAGGTGCCGATAGGCATTTCAGATATGGTTGCCGATAGGCATTTCAAATATAGGAGCAGATAGGCATTTCAGATCTAGTTTCCGATAGGCATTTCAAAAATAGGTACAGATAGGCATTTCAGATATAGATGCCGATTGACATTTCAGATATAGTTGCCAATTGTCATTTTAAAAATAGGTGTCGATAAGCATTTCAGATATAGAAGCCGATAGGCATTTCAAATATAGGTGCCGATAGGCATTCCAGATATGGTTACCGATAGGCATTTCAAATATAGGTGCTGATAGGCTTTTCAGATGTAGTTTCCGATAGGCATTTCAAAAATTGGTGCCGATAGGCATTTCAGATATAGGTGCCGATAGGCATTTCAGATATAGTTGCCGATTGGCATTTTAAAAATAGGTGCCGATAGGCATTTCAGATATAGAAGCCGATAGGTATTTCAAATATAGGTGTCGATAGGCATTTCAGATATGGTTGCCGATAGGCATTTCAAATATTGGTGCTGATAGGCATTTCAGATGTAGTTTCCGATAGGCATTTCAAAAATAGGTGCCGGTAGGCATTTCAGATATAGGTGCCGATAGGCATTACAGATATAGTTGCCGATTGGCATTTTAAAAACAGGTGCCGATAGGCATTTCAGATATAGAAGCCGATAGGTATTTCAAATATAGGTGTCGATAGGCATTTCAGATATGGTTGCCGATAGGCATTTCAAATATAGGAGCAGATAGGCATTTCAGATGTAGTTTCCTAAAGGCATTTCAAAAATTGGTGCCGATAGGCATTTCAGATATAGAAGCCGATAGGCATTTCAAATATAGATGCCGATAAGCATTCCAGATATGGTTGCCGATAGGCATTTTAAATATAGGTGCTGATAGGCATTTCAGATGTAGTTTCAGATAGGCATTTCAAAAATTGGTGCCGATAGGCATTTCAGATATAGGTGCCGATAGGCATTTCAGATATAGTTGCCGTTTGGCATTTTAAAAATAGGTGTCGATAGGCATTTCAGATATAGAAGCCGATAGGCATTTCAAATATAGGTGCTGATAGGCATTACAGACGTAGTTTCCGATAGGCATTTCAAAAATTGGTGCCGATAGGCATTTCAGATATAGAAGCCGATAGGTATTTCAAATATAGGTGTCGATAGGCCTTTCAGATATTGTTGCCGATAGGCATTTCAAATATAGAAGCAGATAGGCATTTCAGATGTAGTTTCCGAAAGGCATTTCAAAAATAGGTGCCGATAGGCATTTCAGATATAGGTGCCGATATGCATTTCAGATATAGTTGCCGTTTGGCATTTTAAAAATAGGTGTCGATAGGCATTTCAGATATAGAAGCCGATAGGCATTTCAAATATAGGTGCTGATAGGCATTACAGACGTAGTTTCCGATAGGCATTTCAAAAATTGGTGCCGATAGGCATTTCAGATATAAGTGCCGATGGGCATTTTAGATACAGTTACCGATTGGCATTTAAAAAATAGGTGCCGATAGGCATTTCAGATATAGAAGCCGATAGGTATTTCAAATATATGTGTCGATAGGCATTCCAGATATGGTTGCCGATAGGCATTTCAAATATAGGTGCTGATAGGCATTTCAGATGTAGTTTCCGATAGGCATTTTAAAAATTGGTGCCGATAGGCATTTCAGATATAGAAACCGATAGGTATTTCAAATATAGGTGTCGATAGGCATTTCAGATATGGTTGCTGATAGGCATTTCAAATATAGGTGCTGAGAGGCATTTCAGATGTAGTTTCCGATAGGCATTTCAAAAATAGGTGCCGATAGGCATTTCAGATATAGGTGCCGATAGGCATTTCAGATATAGTAGCCGATAGGCATTCCAGATATGTTTGCCGATAGGCATTTCAAAAATAGGTGCTGATAGGCATTTCAGATGCAGTTTCCGATAGGCAATTCAAAAATAGGTGCCGATGGGCATTTAAGATATATGTGCTGATAGGCATTTCAGATATAGTTGCCGATTGGCATTTTAAAAATAGGTGCCGTTAGGCATTCCAGATATAGAAGCCAAAAGGCATTTCAAATATAGATGCCGATAGGCATTTCAGATATGGTTGCCGATAGACATTTCAAATATAGGTGCCGATGGGCATTTCAGATGTAGTTTCCGATAGGCATTTCAAAAATAGGTGCCGATAGGCATTTCAGATATAGGTGCCGATAGGCATTTCAGATATAGTTGCCGATTGGCATTTTAAAAATAGGTGCCGATAGGCATTTCAGATATAGAAGCCGATATGTATTTCAAATATAGGTGTCGATAGGCATTTCAGATATGGTTGCCGATAGGCATTTCAAATATAGGTGCTGATAGGCATTTCAGATGTAGTTTCCGATAGGCAGTTCAAAAATAGGTGCCGATAGGCATTTCAGATATAGGTGCCGATTGGCATTTCAGATATAGAAGCCGATAGGCATTTCAAATATAGGTGCCGATAGGCATTCCAGATATGGTTGCCGATAGGCATTTCAAATATAGGTGCTGATAGGCATTTTAGATGTAGTTTCCGATAGGCATTTCAAAAATTAATGCCGATAGGCATTTCAGATATAGGTGCCGATAGGCATTTCAGATATAGTTGCCGATTGGCATTTTAAAAACAGGTGCCGATAGGCATTTCAGATATAGAAGCGGATAGGTATTTCAAATATAGGTGTCGATAGGCATTTCAGATATGGTTGCCGATAGGCATTTCAGATATAGTTGCCGTTTGGCATTTTAAAAATAGGTGCCGATAGGCATTTTAGATGTAGTTTCCGATAGGCATTTCAAAAATAGCTGCCGATAGGCATTTCAGATATAGGTGCCGGTAGGCATATCAGATATAGTTGCCGATAGGCATTTATAATATAGGTGCTGATAGGCATTTCAAATATAGGTGTCGATAGGCATTTCAGATATAAATGCCGAAAGGCATTTCAGATATAGGTGCCGATAGGCATTTCTGATGTGGTTGCCGATAGGCATTTCAAAAATTAGTGCCGATAGGCATTTCAGATATAGGTTCCGATGGGCATTTCAGATACAGTTACCGATTGGAATTTTGAAAATAGGTGCCGTTAGGCATTTCAGATATACAAGCCGATAGGTAATTCAAATATATGTGTCGATAGGCATTTTAAGATATGGTTGCTGATAGGCATTTCAAATATAGGTGTTGAGAGGCATTTCAGATGTAGTTTCCGATAGGCATTTCAAAAATTGGTGCCGATAGGCATTTCAGATATAGGTGCCGATAGGCATTTCAGATATAGTTGCCAATTGGCATTTTAAAAATAGTTGCCGAAAGGCATTTCAGATATAGAAGCCGATAGGCATTTCAAATATAGGTGCCGATAGGCATTTCAGATATGGTTGCCGATAGGCATTTCAAATATTGGTGCTGATAGGCATTTTAGATGTAGTTTCCGATAGGCATTTCAAAAATTAATGCCGATAGGCATTTCAGATATAGGTGCCGATAGGCATTTCAGATATAGTTGCCGATTGGCATTTTAAAAACAGGTGCCGATAGGCATTTCAGATATAGAAGCGGATAGGTATTTCAAATATAGGTGTCGATAGGCATTTCAGATATGGTTGCCGATAGGCATTTCAGATATAGTTGCCGTTTGGCATTTTAAAAATAGGTGCCGATAGGCATTTTAGATGTAGTTTCCGATAGGCATTTCAAAAATAGCTGCCGATAGGCATTTCAGATATAGTTGCCGATTGGCATTTTAAAAATAGGTGCCGATAGGCATTTCAGATATAGAAGCCGATATGTATTTCAAATATAGGTGTCGATAGGCATTTCAGATATGGTTGCCGATAGGCATTTCAAATATAGGTGCTGATAGGCATTTCAGATGTAGTTTCCGATAGGCAGTTCAAAAATAGGTGCCGATAGGCATTTCAGATATAGGTGCCGATTGGCATTTCAGATATAGAAGCCGATAGGCATTTCAAATATAGGTGCCGATAGGCATTCCAGATATGGTTGCCGATAGGCATTTCAAATATAGGTGCTGATAGGCATTTTAGATGTAGTTTCCGATAGGCATTTCAAAAATTAATGCCGATAGGCATTTCAGATATAGGTGCCGATAGGCATTTCAGATATAGTTGCCGATTGGCATTTTAAAAACAGGTGCCGATAGGCATTTCAGATATAGAAGCGGATAGGTATTTCAAATATAGGTGTCGATAGGCATTTCAGATATGGTTGCCGATAGGCATTTCAGATATAGTTGCCGTTTGGCATTTTAAAAATAGGTGCCGATAGGCATTTTAGATGTAGTTTCCGATAGGCATTTCAAAAATAGCTGCCGATAGGCATTTCAGATATAGGTGCCGGTAGGCATATCAGATATAGTTGCCGATAGGCATTTATAATATAGGTGCTGATAGGCATTTCAAATATAGGTGTCGATAGGCATTTCAGATATAAATGCCGAAAGGCATTTCAGATATAGGTGCCGATAGGCATTTCTGATGTGGTTGCCGATAGGCATTTCAAAAATTAGTGCCGATAGGCATTTCAGATATAGGTTCCGATGGGCATTTCAGATACAGTTACCGATTGGAATTTTGAAAATAGGTGCCGTTAGGCATTTCAGATATACAAGCCGATAGGTAATTCAAATATATGTGTCGATAGGCATTTTAAGATATGGTTGCTGATAGGCATTTCAAATATAGGTGTTGAGAGGCATTTCAGATGTAGTTTCCGATAGGCATTTCAAAAATTGGTGCCGATAGGCATTTCAGATATAGGTGCCGATAGGCATTTCAGATATAGTTGCCAATTGGCATTTTAAAAATAGTTGCCGAAAGGCATTTCAGATATAGAAGCCGATAGGCATTTCAAATATAGGTGCCGATAGGCATTTCAGATATGGTTGCCGATAGGCATTTCAAATATTGGTGCTGATAGGCATTTTAGATGTAGTTTCCGATAGGCATTTCAAAAATTAATGCCGATAGGCATTTCAGATATAGGTGCCGATAGGCATTTCAGATATAGTTGCCGATTAGCATTTTAAAAACAGGTGCCGATAGGCATTTCAGATATAGAAGCGGATAGGTATTTCAAATATAGGTGTCGATAGGCATTTCAGATATGGTTGCCGATAGGCATTTCAGATATAGTTGCCGTTTGGCATTTTAAAAATAGGTGCCGATAGGCATTTTAGATGTAGTTTCCGATAGGCATTTCAAAAATAGCTGCCGATAGGCATTTCAGATATAGGTGCCGGTAGGCATATCAGATATAGTTGCCGATAGGCATTTAAAATATAGGTGCCGATAGGCATTTCAAATATAGGTGTCGATAGGCATTTCAGATATAGATGCCGAAAGGCATTTCAGATATAGGTGCCGATAGGCATTTCTGATGTGGTTGCCGATAGGCATTTCAAATATAGGTGCTGATAGGCATTTCAGATGTAGTTTCCGATAGGCATTTCAAAAATTGGTGCCGATAGGCATTTCAGATATAGGTGCCGATAGGCATTTCAGATATAGTTGCCGATTGGCATTTTAAAAAAAGGTGCCGATAGGCATTTCAGATGTAGAAGCCGATAGGCAGTTCAAATATAGGTGCCGATAGGCATTCCAGATATGGTTGCCGATAGGCATTTCAAATATAGGTGCTGATAGGCATTTCAGATGTACTTTCCGATAGGCATTTCAAAAATTGGTGCCGATAGGCATTTCAGATATAGAAGCCGATAGGTATTTCAAATATAGGTGTCGATAGGCATTTCAGATAATATGGTTGCCGATAGGCATTTCAAATATAGAAGCAGATAGGCATTTCAGATGTAGTTGCCGATTGGCATTTTAAAAATAGGTGCCGATAGACATTTTAGATGTAGTTTTCGATAGGCATTTCAAAAATAGGTGCCGATAGGCATTTCAGATATAGGTGCCGATAGGCATTTCAGATATAGTTGCCGATTGGCATTTTAAAAATAGGTGCCGATAGGCATTTTAGATGTAGTTTTCGATAGGCATTTCAAAAATAGGTGCCGATAGGCATTTCAGATATAGGTGCCGATAGGCATTTCAGATATAGTTGCCGATTGGCATTTTAAAAATAGGTGTCGATAGGCATTTCAGATATAGAAGCCGATAGGCATTTCAAATATAGGTGCCGATAGGCATTCCAGATATGGTTGCCGATAGGCATTTCAAATATAGGTGCTGATAGGCATTCCAGATGTAGTTTCCGATAGGCATTTCAAAAATTTGTGCCGATAGGCATTTCAGATATAGGTGCCGATGGGCATTTCAGATACAGTTACCGATTGGCATTTTAAAAATAGGTGCCGATAGGCCTTTCAGATATAGAAGCCGATAGGTATTTCAAATATATGTGTCGATAGGCATTCCAGATATGGTTGCCGATAGGCATTTCAAATATAGGTGCTGATAGGCATTTCAGATGTAGTTTCCGATAGACATTTCAAAAATTGGTGCCGATAGGCATTTCAGATATAGAAGCCGATAGGTATTTTAAATATAGGTGTCGATAGGCATTTCAGATATGGTTGCTGATAGGCATTTCAAATATAGGTGCTGAGAGGCATTTCAGATGTAGTTTCCGATAGGCATTTCAAAAATAGGTGCCGATAGGCATTTCAGATATAGGTGCCGATGGGCATTTCAGATATAGTTGCCGATTGGCATTTTTAAATAGGTGCCGATAGGCATTTCAGATATAGAAGCCGATAGGCATTTTAAATATAGGTGCCGATAGGCATTCCAGATATATTTGCCGATAGGCATTTCAAATATAGGTGCTGATAGGAATTTCAGATGTAGTTTCCGATAGGCATTTCAAAAATTGGTGCCGATAGGTATTTCAGATATAGGTGCCGATAGGCATTTCAGATATAGTAGCCGATTGGCATTTTAAAAACAGGTGCCGATAGGCATTTTAGATATAGAAGCCGATAGGTATTTCAAATATAGGTGTCGATAGATAATTCAGATATGCTTGCCGATAGGCATTTCAGATATAGGTGCCGATAGGCATTTCAGATATAGCTGCCAATTGGCATTTTAAAAATAGGTGTCGATAGGCATTTCAGATATAGAAGCCGATAGGCATTTCAAATATAGGTGCCGATAGGCATTCCAGATATGGTTGCCGATAGGCATTTCAAATATAGGAGTAGATAGGATTTCAGATGTAGTTATTGATAGGCATTTCAAAAATAGGTGTCGATAGGCATTTCAGATATAGGTGCCGATAGGCATTTCAGATATAGGTGCTGATAGGCATTCCAGATGTAGTTTCCGATAGGCATTTCAAAAATTGGTGCCGATAGGCATTTCAGATATAGGTGCCGATAGGCATTTCAGATATAGAAGCCGATAGGTATTTCAAATATAGGTGTCGATAGGCATTTCAGATATGGTTGTTGATAGGCATTTCAAATATAGGTGCTGATAGGAATTTCAGATGTAGTTTCCGATAGGCATTTCAAAAATAGGTGCCGATAGGCATTTCAGATATAGGTGCCGATAGGCATTTCAGATATAGCTGCCAATTAGCATTTTAAAAATAGGTGCCGATAGGCATTTCAAATATAGAAGCCGATAGGCATTTCAAATATAGGTGCCGATAGGCATTCCAGATATGGTTGCCGATAGGCATTTAAAATATAGGTGCTGATAGGCATTTTAGATGTAGTTTCCGATAGGCATTTCAAAAATTGATGCCGATAGGCATTTCAGATATAGTTGCCGATTGGCAGTTTAAAAACAGGTGCCGATAGGCATTTCAGATATAGAAGCCGATAGGTATTTCAAATACAGGTGTCGATAGGCATTTCAGATATGTTTGCCGATAGGCATTTCAAATATAGGAGCAGATAGGCATTTCAGATGTAGTTTCCGAAAGGCATTTCAGATGTAGTTTCCGATAGGCATTTCAAAAATAGGTACCGATAGGCATTTCAGATATAGGTGCCGATAGGTATTTCAGATATAGCTGCCAATTGGCATTTTAAAAATAGGTGTCGATAGGCATTTCAGATATAGAAGCCGATAGGCATTTCAAATATAGGTGCCGATAAGCATTCCAGATATGGTTGCCGATATGCATTTCAAATATAGGAGCAGATAGGCATTTCAGATGTAGTTTCCGATAGGCATTTCAAAAATAGGTGTCGATAGGCATTTCAGATATAGGTGCCGATAGGCATTTCAGATATAGTTGCCGATTGGCATTTTAAAAATAGGTGCCGATAGGCATTTCAGATATAGAAGCCGATAGGCATTTGAAATATAGGTGCCGATAGGCATTCCAGATATGGTTGCCGATAGGCATTTCAAATATAGGAGCAGATAGGCATTTCAGATGTAGTTTCTGATAGGCATTTCAAAAATAGGTGTCGATTGGCATTTCAGATATAGGTGCCGATAGGCATTTCAAATATAGGTGCTGATAGGCATTCCAGATGTAGTTTCCGATAGGCATTTCAAAAATTGGTGCCGATAGGCATTTCAGATATAGGTGCCGATAGGCATTTCAGATATAGAAGCCGATAGGTATTTTAAATATAGGTGTCGATAGGCATTTCAGATATGGTTGTTGATAGGCATTTCAAATATAGGTGCTGATAGGAATTTCAGATGTCGTTTCCGATAGGCATTTCAAAAATAAGTGCCGATAGGCATTTCAGATATAGGTGCCGATAGGCATTTCAGATATAGTTGTTGATTGGCATTTCAAAAATAGGTGCCGATAGGCATTTCAGATATAGAAGCCGATAGGCATTTCAAATATAGGTGCCGATAGGCATTCCAGATATTATTGCCGATAGGCATTTCAAATATAGGTGCTGATAGGCATTTTAGATGTAGTTTCCGATAGGCATTTCAAAAATAGGTGCCGATAGGCATTTCAGATATAGGTGCCGATAGGCATTTCAGATATAGCTGCCAATTAGCATTTTAAAAATAGGTGCCGATAGGCATTTCAAATATAGAAGCCGATAGGCATTTCAAATATAGGTGCCGATAGGCATTCCAGATATGGTTGCCGATAGGCATTTCAAATATAGGTGATGATAGGCATTTTAGATGTAGTTTCCGATAGGCATTTCAAAAATAGGTGTCGATAGGCATTTCAGATATAGGTGTCGATAGGCATTTCAGATATAGGTGTCGATAGGCATTTCAGATATAGGTGTCGATAAGCATTTCAGATATAGGTGTCGATAGGCATTTCAGATATAGCTGCCAATTAGCATTTTAAAAATAGGTGCCGATAGGCATTTCAAATATAGAAGCCGATAGGCATTTCAAATATAGGTGCCGATAGGCATTCCAGATATGGTTGCCGATAGGCATTTCAAATATAGGTGCTGATAGGCATTTTAGATGTAGTTTCCGATAGGCATTTCAGATATAGTTGCCGATTGGCAGTTTAAAAACAGGTGCCGATAGGCATTTCAGATATAGAAGCCGATAGGTATTTCAAATATAGGTGTCGATAGGCATTTCAGATATGTTTGCCGATAGGCATTTCAAATATAGGAGCAGATAGGCATTTCAGATGTAGTTTCCGAAAGGCATTTCAAAAATAGGTGCCGATAGGCATTTCAGATATAGCTGCCAATTGGCATTTTAAAAATAGGTGTCGATAGGCATTTCAGATATAGAAGCCGATAGGCATTTCAAATATAGGTGCCGATAGGCATTCCAGATATGGTTGCCGATAGGAATTTCAAATATAGGAGTAGATAGGCATTTCAGATGTAGTTATTGATAGGCATTTCAAAAATAGGTGTCGATAGGCATTTCAGATATAGGTGCCGATAGGCATTTCAGATATAGGTGCTGATAGGCATTCCAGATGTAGTTTCCGATAGGCATTTCAAAAATTGGTGCCGATAGGCATTTCAGATATAGGTGCCGATAGGCATTTCAGATATAGAAGCCGATAGGTATTTCAAATATAGGTGTCGATAGGCATTTCAGATATGGTTGTTGATAGGCATTTCAAATATAGGTGCTGATAGGAATTTCAGATGTCGTTTCCGATAGCCATTTCAAAAATAGGTGCCGATAGGCATTTCAGATATAGGTGCCGATAGGCATTTCAGATATAGTTGCCGATTGGCATTTTAAAAATAGGTGCCGATAGGCATTTCAGATATAGAAGCCAATAGGCATTTCAAATATAGGTGCCGATAGGCATTCCAGATATTATTGCCGATAGGCATTTCAAATATAGGTGCTGATAGGCATTTTAGATGTAGTTTCCGATAGGCATTTCAAAAATAGGTGCCGATAAACATTTCAGATATAGGTGCCGATAGGCATTTCAGATATAGCTGCCAATTAGCATTTTAAAAATAGGTGCCGATAGGCATTTCAAATATAGAAGCCGATAGGCATTTCAAATATAGGTGCCGATAGGCATTCCAGATATGGTTGCCGATAGGCATTTCAAATATAGGTGCTGATAGGCATTTTAGATGTAGTTTCCGATAGGCATTTCAAAATTTGATGCCTATAGGCATTTCAGATATAGGTGCCGATAGGCATTTCAGATATAGTTGCCGATTGGCAGTTTAAAAACAGGTGCCGATAGGCATTTCAGATATAGAAGCCGATAGGTATTTCAAATACAGGTGTCGATAGGCATTTCAGATATGTTTGCCGATAGGCATTTCAAATATAGGAGCAGATAGGCATTTCAGATGTAGTTTCCGAAAGGCATTTCAGATGTAGTTTCCGATAGGCATTTCAAAAATAGGTACCGATAGGCATCTCAGATATAGGTGCCGATAGGCATTTCAGATATAGCTGCCAATTGGCATTTTAAAAATAGGTGTCGATAGGCATTTCAGATATAGAAGCCGATAGGCATTTTAAATATAGGTGCCGATAGGCATTCCAGATATGGTTGCCGATAGGCATTTCAAATATAGGAGCAGATAGGCATTTCAGATGTAGTTTCCGATAGGCATTTCAAAAATAGGTGTCGATGGGCATTTCAGATATAGGTGCCGTTAGGCATTTTAAAAATAAGTGCCGATAGGCATTTTAGATGTAGTTTTCGATAGGCATTTCAAAAATAGGTACCGATAGGCATTTCAGATATAGGTGCCGATAGGCATTTCAGATATAGTTGCCGATTGGCATTTTAAAAATAGGTGCCGATAGGCATTTCAGATATAGAAGCCGATAGGCATTTCAAATATAGGTGCTGATAGGCATTCCAGATGTAGTTTCCGATAGGCATTTCAAAAATTGGTGCGATAGGCATTTCAGATATAGGTGCCGATGGGCATTTCAGATACAGTTACCGATTGGCATTTTAAAAATAGGTGCCGATAGGCATTTCAGATATAGAAGCCGATAGGTATTTCAAATATATTTGTCGATAGGCATTCCAGATATGGTTGCCGATAGGCATTTCAAATAGAGGTGCTGATAGGCATTTCAGATGTAGTTTCCGATAGGCATTTCAAAAATTGGTGCCGATAGGCATTTCAGATATAGAAGCCGATAGGTATTTCAAATATAGGTGTCGATAGGCATTTCAGATATGGTTGCTGATAGGCATTTTAAATAAAGGTGCTGAGAGGCATTTCCGATGTAGTTTCCGATAGGCATTTCAAAAATAGGTGCCGATAGGCATTTCAGATATAGGTGCCGATAGGCATTACAGATATAGTTGCCGATTGGCATTTTTAAATAGGTGCCGATAGGCATTTCAGATATAGAAGCCGATAGGCATTTTAAATATAAGTGCCGATAGGCATTCCAGATATGGTTGCCGATAGGCATTTCAAATATAGGTGCTGATAGGAATTTCAGATGTAGTTTCCGATAGGCATTTCAAAAATTGGTGCCGATAGGTATTTCAGATATAGGTGCCGATAGGCATTTCAGATATAGTAGCCGATTGGCATTTTAAAAACAGGTGCCGATAGGCATTTCAGATATAAAAGCCGATAGGTATTTCAAATATAGGTGTCGATAGGCAATTCAGATATGCTTGCCGATAGGCATTTCAAATATAGGAGCAGATAGGCATCTCAGATGTAGTTTCCGAAAGGCATTTCAAAAATAGGTGCCGATAGGCATTTCAGATATAGGTGCCGATAGGCATTTCAGATATAGTTAACGATTGGCATTTTTAAAATAGGTGCCGATAGGCATTTCAGATATAGAAGCCGATAGGCATTTCAAATATAGGTGCCGATAGGCATTCCAGATATGGTTGCCGATAGGCATTTCAAATATAGGAGCAGATAGGCATTTCAGATGTAGTTTCCTATAGGCATTTCAAAAATAGGTGTCGATAGGCATTTCAGATATAGGTGCCGATAGGCATTTCAGATATAGGTGCCGATAGGCATTTCAGATATAGCTGCCAATTGGCATTTTAAAAATAGGTGTCGATAGGCATTTCAGATATAGAAGCCGATAGGCATTTCAAATATAGGTGCCGATAGGCATTTCAGATATGGTTGCCGATAGGCATTTCAAATATAGGAGCAGATAGGCATTTCAGATGTAGTTTCCGATAGGCATTTCAAAAATAGGTGTCGATAGGCATTTCAGATATAGGTGCCGATAGGCATTTCAGATATAGTTGCCGATTGGCATTTTAAAAATAGGTGTCGATAGGCATTTCAGATATAGAAGCCGATAGGCATTTCAAATATAGGTGCCGATAGGCATTCCAGATATGGTTGCCGATAGGCATTTCAAATATAGGAGCAGATAGGCATTTCAGATGTAGTTACCGCTAGGCATTTCAAAAATAGGTGTCGATAGGCATTTCAGATATAGGTGCCGATAGGCATTTCAGATATAGTTGCCGATTGGCATTTTAAAAATAGGTGTCGATAGGCATTTCAGATATAGAAGCCGATAGGCATTTCAAATATAGGTCCTGATTGGCATTCCAGATATGGTTGCCGATAGGCATTTCAAATATAGGAGCAGATAGGCATTTCAGATGTAGTTTCCGATAGGCATTTCAAAAATAGGTGTCGATAGGCATTTCAGATATAGGTGCCGATAGGCATTTCAGATATAAGTGCCGATAGGCATTTCAGATATAGTTGCCAATTCGCATTTTAAAAATAGGTGTCGATAGGCATTTCAGATATAGAAGCCGATAAGCATTTTAAATATAGGTGCCGATAGGCATTCCAGATATGGTTGCCGATAGGCATTTCAAATATAGGAGCAGTTAGGCATTTCAGATGTAGTTTCCGATAGGCATTTCAAAAATAGGTGTCGATAGGCATTTCAGATATAGGTGCCGATAGGCATTTCAGATAGAGTTGCCGATTGGCATTTTAAAAATAGGTGTCGATAGGCATTTCAGATATAGAAGCCGATAGGCATTTCAAATATAGGTGCCGATAGGCATTCCAGATATGGTTGCCGATAGGCATTTCAAATATAGGAGCAGATAGGCATTTCAGATGTAGTTTCCGATAGGCATTTCAAAAATAGGTGTCGATAGGCATTTCAGACATAGCTGCCAATTGGCATTTTAAAAATAGGTGCCGATAGGCATTTCAGATATAGAAGCCGAAACGCATTTCAAATATAGGTACCGATAGGCATTCCAGATATGGTTGCCGATAGGCATTTCAAATATAAGTGCTGATAGGCATTTCAGATGTAGTTTCCGATAGGCATTACAAAAATAGGTACCGATAGGCATTTCAGATATAGGTGCCGATAGGCATTTCAGATATAGCTGCCAATTGGCATTTTAAAAATAGGTGTCGATAGGCATTTCAGATATAGAAGCCGATAGGCATTTCAAATATAGGTGCCGATAGGCATTCCAGATATGGTTGCCGATAGGCATTTCAAATATAGGAGCAGATAGGCATTTCAGATGTAGTTTCCGATAGGAATTTCAAAAATAGGTGTCGATAGGCATTTCAAATATAGGTGCCGATAGGCATTTCAAATATAGGTGCTGATAGGCATTCCAGATGTAGTTTCCGATAGGCATTTCAAAAATTGGTGCCGATAGGCATTTCAGATATAGGTGCCGATAGGCATTTCAGATATAGAAGCCGTTAGGTATTTCAAATATAGGTGTCGATAGGCATTTCAGATATGGTTGTTGATATGCATTTCAAATATAGGTGCTGATAGGAATTTCGGATGTCGTTTCCGATAGGCATTTCAAAAATAGGTGCCGATTGGCATTTCAGATATAGGTGCTGATAGGCATTTCAGATATAGTTGCCGATTGGCATTTTTAAAATAGGTGCCGATAGGCATTTCAGATATAGAAGCCGATAGGCATTTCAAATATAGGTGCCGATAGGCATTCCAGATATTATTGCCGATAGGCATTTCAAATATAGGTGCTGATAGGCATTTTAGATGTAGTTTCCGATAGGCATTTCAAAAATAGGTGCCGATAGGCATTTCAGATATAGGTGCTGATAGGCATTTCAGATATAGCTGCCAATTAGCATTTTAAAAATAGGTGCCGATAGGCATTTCAAATATAGAAGCCGATAGGCATTTCAAATATAGGTGCCGATAGGCATTCCAGATATGGTTGCCGATAGGCATTTCAAATATAGGTGCTGATAGGCATTTTAGATGTAGTTTCCGATAGGCATTTCAAAAATTGATGCCGATAGGCATTTCAGACATAGGTGCTGATAGGCATTTCAGATATAGTTGCCGATTGGCATTTTAAAAATAGGTGCCGATAGGCATTTCAGATATAGAAGCCGATAGGCATTTCAAATATAGGTGCCGATAGGTATTCCAGATATGGTTGCCGAAAGGCATTTCAAATATAAGTGCTGATAGGCATTTCAGATGTAGTTTCCGATAGGCATTTAAAAAATTGGTGCCGATGGGCATTTCAGATATAGATGCCGATTGGCATTTCAGATACAGTTGCCGATTGGCATTTTAAAAATAGGTGCCGATAGGCATTTCAGATATAAATGCCGAAAGGCATTTCAGATATAGGAAAATTGTAGCCGATAGGCATTGCAGATATAGGTGCCGATAGGCATTTCATATATAGTTGCCGATTGGCATTTTAAAAACAGGTGCCGATAGGCATTTCAGATATAGAAGCTGATAGGTATTTCAAATATAGGTGTCGATAGGTATTTCAGATATGGTTGCCGATAGGCATTTTAAATATAGGAGCAGATAGGCATTTCAGATGTAGTTTCCGAAAGACATATAAAAAATAGGTGCCGATAGGCATTTCAGATATAGGTGCCGATAGGCATTTCAGATATAATTGCCGATTGGCATTTTAAAAATAGGTGCCGATAGGCATTTTAGATGTAGTTTTCGATAGGCATTTCAAAAATAGGTGCCGATAGGCATTTTAGATATAGGTGCCGGTAGGCATATCAGATATAGTTGCTGATAGGCATTTAAAATATAGGTGCCGATAGGCATTTCAAGTATAAGTGTCGATAGGCATTTCAGATATAAATGCCGAAAGGCATTCCAAATGTAGGTGCCGATAGGCATGTCTGATGTGGTTGCCGATAGGCATTTTAAATATAGGTGCTGATAGGCATTTCAGATGTAGTTTTCGATAGGCATTTCAAAAATAGGTGCCGATAGGCATTTCAGATATAGGTGCCGATGGGCATTTCAGATACAGTTACCGATTGGCATTTTAAAAATAGGTGCCGATAGGCATTTCAGTTATAGAAGCCGATAGGTATTTCAAATATATTTGTCGATAGGCATTCCAGATATGGTTGCCGATAGGCATTTCAAATAGAGGTGCTGATAGGCATTTCAGATGTAGTTTCCGATAGGCATTTCAAAAATTGGTGCCGATAGGCATTTCAGTTATAGAAGCCGATAGGTATTTCAAATATAGGTGTCGATAGGCATTTCAGATATGGTTGCTGATAGGCATTTTAAATAAAGGTGCTGAGAGGCATTTCCGATGTAGTTTCCGATAGGCATTTCAAAAGTAGGTGCCGATAGGCATTTCAGATATAGGTGCCGATAGGCATTACAGATATAGTTGCCGATTGGCATTTTTAAATAGGTGCCGATAGGCATTTCAGATATAGAAGCCGATAGGCATTTCAAATAGAGGTGCTGATAGGCATTTCAGATGTAGTTTCCGATAGGCATTTCAAAAATTGGTGCCGATAGGCATTTCAGTTATAGAAGCCGATAGGTATTTCAAATATAGGTGTCGATAGGCATTTCAGATATGGTTGCTGATAGGCATTTTAAATAAAGGTGCTGAGAGGCATTTCCGATGTAGTTTCCGATAGGCATTTCAAAAGTAGGTGCCGATAGGCATTTCAGATATAGGTGCCGATAGGCATTACAGATATAGTTGCCGATTGGCATTTTTAAATAGGTGCCGATAGGCATTTCAGATATAGAAGCCGATAGGCATTTTAAATATAAGTGCCGATAGGCATTCCAGATATGGTTGCCGATAGGCATTTCAAATATAGGTGCTGATAGGAATTTCAGATGTAGTTTCCGATAGGCATTTCAAAAATTGGTGCCGATAGGTATTTCAGATATAGGTGCCGATAGGCGTTTTAGATATAGTTGCCGATTGGCATTTTAAAAATAGGAACCGATAGGCATTTCAGATATAGAAGCCGATAGGCATTTCAAATATAGGTGCCGATAGGCATTCCAGATATGGTTGCCGATAGGCATTTCAAATATAGGTGCTGATAGGCATTTCAGATGTAGTTTCCGATAGGCATTTCAAAAATAGGTGCCGATAGGCATTTCAGATATAGGTGCCGATAGGCATTTCAGATATAGTTGCCAATTGGCATTTTAAAAATAGGTGCCGATAGGCATTTTAGATGTAGTTTCCGATAGGCATTTCAAAAATAGCTGCCGATAGGCATTTCAGATATAGGTGCCGGTAGGCATATCAGATATAGTGGCCGATAGGCATTTAAAATATAGGTGCCGGTAGGCATTTCAAATATAGGTGTCGATAGGCATTTCAGATATAAATGCCGAAAGGCATTTCAGATATAGGTGCCGATAGGCATTTCTGATGTGGTTGCCGATAGGCATTTCAAATATAGGTGCTGATAGGCATTTCAGATGTAGTTTTCGATAGGCATTTCAAAAATAGGTGCCGATAGGCATTTCAGATATAGGTGCCGATAGGCACTTTAGATATAGTTGCCGATTGGCATTTTAAAAATAGGTGCCGATAGGCATTTCAGATATAGAAGCCGATAGGCATTTCATATATAGGTGCCGATAGGCAGTCCAGATATAGTTGCCGATAGGCATTTCAAATATAGGTGCTGATAAGCATTTCAGATGTAGTTTCCGATAGGCATTTCAAAAATTGGTGCCGATAGGCATTTCAGATATAGGTGCCGATAGGCATTTCAGATATATTTGCCGATTGGCATTTTAAAAATAGGTGCCGATAGGCATTTCAGATATAGATGCCGATAGGCATTTCAAATATAGGTGCCGATAGGCATTCCAGATATGGTTGCCGATAGGCATTTGAAATATAGGTGCTGATAGGCATTTCAGATGTAGTTTCCGATAGGCATTTCAAAAATTGGTGCCGATAGGCATTTCAGATATAGAAGCCGATAGGTATTTCAAATATAGGTGTCGATAGGCATTTCAGATATGGTTGCCGATAGGCATTTCAAATATAGAAGCAGATAGGCATTTCAGATGTAGTTTCCAATAGGCATTTCAAAAATAGGTGCCGATAGGCATTTCAGATATAGGTGCCGATAGGCATTTCAGATATAGTTGCCGTTAGGCATTTTAAAAATAGGTGCCGATAGGCATTTTAGATGTAGTTTTCGATAGGCATTTCAAAAATAGGTACCGATAGGCATTTCAGATATAGGTGCCGATAGGCATTTCAGATATAGTTGCCGATTGGCATTTTAAAAATAGGTGTCGATAGGCATTTCAGATATAGAAGCCGATAGGCAATTCAAATATAGGTGCCGATAGGCATTCCAGATATGGTTGCCGATAGGCATTTCAAATATAGGTGCTGATAGGCATTCCAGATGTATTTTCCGATAGGCATTTCAAAAATTGGTGCGATAGGCATTTCAGATATAGGTGCCGATGGGCATTTCAGATACAGTTACCGATTGGCATTTTAAAAATAGGTGCCGATAGGCATTTCAGTTATAGAAGCCGATAGGTATTTCAAATATATTTGTCGATAGGCATTCCAGATATGGTTGCCGATAGGCATTTCAAATAGAGGTGCTGATAGGCATTTCAGATGTAGTTTCCGATAGGCATTTCAAAAATTGGTGCCGATAGGCATTTCAGTTATAGAAGCCGATAGGTATTTCAAATATAGGTGTCGATAGGCATTTCAGATATGGTTGCTGATAGGCATTTTAAATAAAGGTGCTGAGAGGCATTTCCGATGTAGTTTCCGATAGGCATTTCAAAAGTAGGTGCCGATAGGCATTTCAGATATAGGTGCCGATAGGCATTACAGATATAGTTGCCGATTGGCATTTTTAAATAGGTGCCGATAGGCATTTCAGATATAGAAGCCGATAGGCATTTTAAATATAAGTGCCGATAGGCATTCCAGATATGGTTGCCGATAGGCATTTCAAATATAGGTGCTGATAGGAATTTCAGATGTAGTTTCCGATAGGCATTTCAAAAATTGGTGCCGATAGGTATTTCAGATATAGGTGCCGATAGGCATTTCAGATATAGTAGCCGATTGGCATTTTAAAAACAGGTGCCGATAGGCATTTCAGATATAGAAGCCGATAGGTATTTCAAATATAGGTGTCGATAGGCAATTCAGATATGGTTGCCGATAGGCATTTCAAATATAGGAGCAGATAGGCATTTCAGATGTAGTTTCCGAAAGGCATTTCAAAAATAGGTGCCGATAGGCATTTCAGATATAGGTGCCGATAGGTATTTCAGATATATTTGCCGATTGGCATTTTAAAAATAGGTGCCGATAGGCATTTCAGATATAGAAGCCGATAGGCATTTCAAATATAGGTGCCGATAGGCATTCCAGATATGGTTCCTGATAGGCATTTCAAATATAGGAGCAGATAGGCATTTCAGATGTAGTTTTCTATAGGCATTTCAAAAATAGGTGTCGATAGGCATTTCAGATATAGGTGCCGATAGGCATTTCAGATATAGGTGCCGATAGGCATTTCAGATATAGCTGCCAATTGGCATTTTAAAAATAGGTGTCGATAGGCATTTCAGATATAGAAGCCGATAGGCATTTCAAATATAGGTGCCGATAGGCATTTCAGTTATGGTTGCCGATAGGCATTTCAAATATAGGAGCAGATAGGCATTTCAGATGTAGTTTCCGATAGGCATTTCAAAAATAGGTGTCGATAGGCATTTCAGATATAGGTGCCGATAGGCATTTCAGATATAGTTGCTGATTGGCATTTTAAAAATAGGTGTCGATAGGCATTTCAGATATAGAAGCCGATAGGCATTTCAAATATAGGTGCCGATAGGCATTCCAGATATGGTTGCCGATAGGCATTTCAAATATAGGAGCAGATAGGCATTTCAGATGTAGTTACCGATAGGCATTTCAAAAATAGGTGTGGATAGGCATTTCAGATATAGGTGCCGATAGGCTTTTCAGATATAGTTGCCGATTGGCATTTTAAAAATAGGTGTCGATAGGCATTTCAGATATAGAAGCCGATAGGCATTTCAAATATAGGTGCCGATAGGCATTCCAGATATGGTTGCCGATAGGCATTTTAAATATAGGAGAAGATAGGCATTTCAGATGTAGTTTCCGATAGGCATTTCAAAAATAGGTGTCGATAGGCATTTCAGATATAGGTGCCGATAGGCATTTCAGATATAGGTGCCGATAGGCATTTCAGATATAGCTGCCAATTGGCATTTTAAAAATAGGTGTCGATAGGCATTTCAGATATAGAAGCCGATAGGCATTTCAAATATAGGTGCCGATAGGCATTCCAGATATGGTTGCCGATAGGCATTTCAAATATAGGAGCAGATAGGCATTTCAGATGTAGTTTCCGATAGGCATTTCAAAAATAGGTGTCGATAGGCATTTCAGACATAGCTGCCAATTGGCATTTTAAAAATAGGTGCCGATAGGCATTTCAGATATAGCTGCCAATTGGCATTTTAAAAATAGGTGTCGATAGGCATTTCAGATATAGAAGCCGATAGGCATTTCAAATATAGGTGCCGATAGGCATTCCAGATATGGTTGCCGATAGGCATTTCAAATATAGGAGCAGATAGGCATTTCAGATGTAGTTTCCGATAGGCATTTCAAAAATAGGTGTCGATAGGCATTTCAGATATAGGTGCCGATAGGCATTTCAGATATAGTTGCCAATTGGCATTTTAAAAATAGGTGCCGATAGGCATTTCAGATATAGAAGCCGATAGGCATTTCAAATATAGGTGCCGATAGGCATTCCAGATATGGTTGCCGATAGGCATTTCAAATATAGGAGCAGATAGGCATTTCAGATGTAGTTTCCGATAGGCATTTCAAAAATAGGTGTCGATAGGCATTTCAGATATAGGTGCCGATAGGCGTTTCAGATATAGTGGCCGATTATCATTTTTAACATAGGTGCCGATAGGCATTTCAGATATAGATGCCGATAGGCATTTCAAATATAGGTGCCGATAGGCATTCCAGATATGGTTGACGATAGGCATTTCAAATATATGTGCTGATAGGCATTTCAGATGTAGTTTCCGATGTGCATTTCAAAAATAGGTACCGATTGGCATTTCAGATATAGGTGCCGATAGGCATTTCAGATATAGTTGCCGATTGGCATTTTAAAATAGGTGCCGATAGGCATTTCAGATATAGATGCCGATAGGCATTTCAAGTATAGGTGCCAATAGGCATTCCAGATATGGTTGCCGATAGGCATTTCAAATATAGGTGCTGATAGGCATTTCAGATGTAGTTTCCGATAGGCATTTCAAAAATAGGTGCCGATAGGCATTTCAGATATAGGTGCCGATAGGCATTTCAGATATAGGTGCCGATAGGCATTTCAGATATAGTTGCCAATTGGCATTTTAAAAATAGGTGCCGATAGGCATTTCAGATATAGAAGCCGATAGGCATTTCAAATATAGGTGCTGATAGGCATTCCAGATAGAGTTGCCGATAGGCATTTCAAATATAGGTGCTGATAGGCATTTTAGATGTAGTTTCCGATAGGCATTAAAAAAATTGATGCCGATAGGCATTTCAGATATAGGTGCCGATAGGCATTTCAGATATAGTTGCCGATTGGCATTTTAAAAACAGGTGCCGATAGGCATTTCAGATATAGAAGCCGATAGGTATTTCAAATATAGGGGTCGATAGGCATTTCAGATATGGTTGCCGATAGGCATTTCAAATATAGGAGCAGATAGGCATTTCAGATGTAGTTTCCGAAAGACATTTCAAAAATAGGTACCGATAGGCATTTTAGATATAGGTGCCGATAGGCATTTCAGATATAGTTGCCGATTATCATTTTTAACATAGGTGCCGATTGGCATTTCAGATATAGAAGCCGATAGGCATTTCAAATATAGGTGCCGATAGGCATTCCAGATATGGTTGCCGATAGGCATTTCAAATATAGGTGCTGATAGGCATTTCAGATGTAGTTTCCGATAGGCATTTCAAAAATAGGTGCCGATAGGCATTTCAGATATAGAAGCCGATAGGTATTTCAAATATAGGTGTCGATAGGCATTTCAGATATGGTTGCCGATAGGCATTTTAAATATAGGAGCAGATAGGTATTTCAGATGTAGTTTCCGAAAGGCATTTCAAAAATAGGTGCCGATAGGCATTTCAGATATAGTTGCCAATTGGCATTTTAAAAATAGGTGCCGATAGGCAATTCAGATATTGAAGCCGATAGGCATTTCAAATATAGGTGCCGATAGGCATTCCAGATATGGTTGCCGATAGGCATTTCAAATATAGGTGCTGATAGGCATTCCAGATGTAGTTTCCGATAGGCATTTCAGATATAGAAGCCGATAGGTATTTTAAATATAGGTGTCGATAGGCATTTCAGATATAGTTGCCGATTGGCATTTTTAAAATAGGTGTCGATAGGCATTTCAGATATAGAAGCCGATAGGCATTTCAAATATAGGTGCCGATAGGCATTCCAGATATCGTTGCCGATAGGCATTTCAAATATGGGTGCTGATAGGCATTTCAGATGTAGTTTTCGATAGGCATTTCAAAAATAGGTGCCGATAGGCATTTCAGATATAGGTGCCGATAGGCATTTCAGATATAGTTGCCAATTGGCATTTTAAAAATAGGTGCCGATAGGCATTTCAGATATAGAAGCCGATAGGCATTTCAAATATAGGTGTCGATAGGCATTTCAGATATAGTTGCCGATTGGCATTTTAAAAATAGGTGCCGATAAACATTTCAGATATAGGTGCCGATAGGCATTTCAGATATAGTTGCCGATTGGCATTTTAAAAATAGGTGCCGATAGGCATTTCAGACATAGGTGCCGATAGGCATTTCAGATATAGTGTCCGATTGGCATTTTAAAAATAGGTGCCAATAGGCATTTCAGATATAGAAGCCGATAGGTATTTTAAATATAGGTGTCGATAGGCATTTCAGATATGGTTGCCGATAGGCATTTCAAATATAGGTGCCGATAGGCATTTCAGATATAGAAGCCGATAGGCATTTCAAATATAGGTGCCGATAGGCATTCCAGATATGGTTGCCGATAGGCATTTCAAATATAGGTGCTGATAGGCATTTTAGATGTAGTTTCCGATAGGCATTTCAAAAATAAGTGCCGATAGGCATTTCAGATATAGGTGCCGATAGGCATTTTAGATATAGTTTCCGATTGGCATTTTAAAAATAGGTGCCGATAGGCATTTCAAATAAATTAGCCGATAGGCATTTCAAATATATGTGTCGATAAGCATTTCAGATATGGTTGCCGATAAGCATTTCAAATATAGGTGCTGATAGGCATTTCAGATGTAGTTTCCGATAGGCATTTAAAAATAGGTGCCGATAGGCATTTCAGATATAGGTGCCGAAAGGCATTTCAGATATAGTTGACAATTGGCATTTTAAAAATAGGTGCCGATAGACATTTCAGATATAGAAGCCGATAGGCATTTCAAATATAGGTGCCGATAGGCATTCCAGATATAGAAGCCGATAGGCATTTCAAATATAGGTGCCGATAGGCATTCCAGATATGGTTGCCGATAGGCATTTCAAATATAGGTGCGGATAGGCATTTTAGATGTAGTTTCCGATAGGCATTTCAAAAATTGATGGCGATAGGCATTTCAGATATAGGTGCCGATAAGCATTTCAGATATAGTTGCCGATTGGCATTTTAAAAACAGGTGCCGATAGGCATTTCAGATATACAAGCCGATAGGCATTTCAATTATAGGTGCCGATAGGCATTCCAGATATGGTTGCCGATAGGCATTTCAAATATAGGTGCTGATAGGCATTTCAGATGTAGTTTCCGATAGGCATTTCAAAAATAGGTGCCGATAGGCATTTCAGATATAGGTGCTGATAGGCATTTCAGATATAGTTGCCAATTGGCATTTTAAAAAGAGGTGCCGATAGGCAATTCAGATATAGAAGCCGATAGGCATTTCAAATATAGGTGCCGATAGGCATTCCAGATATGGTTGCCGATAGGCATTTCAAATATAGGTGCTGATAGGCATTTTAGATGTAGTTGCCGATTGGCATTTTAAAAACAGGTGCCGATAGGCATTTCAGATATAGAAGCCGATAGGTATTTCAAATATAGGTGTCGATAGGCATTTCAGATATGGTTGCCGATAGGCATTTCAAATATAGGAGCAGATAGGCCATTCAGATGTAGTTTCCGAAAGGCATTTCAAAAATAGGTTCCGATAGGCATTTCAGATATAAGTGCCGATAGGCATTTCAGATATAGTTGCCGATTGGCATTTTAAAAATAGGTGCCGATAGGCATTTCAGATATAGAAGCCGATAGGCATTTCAAATATAGGTGCCGATAGGCATTCCAGATATGGTTGCTGATAGGCATTTCAAATATAAGTGCTGATAGGCATTTCAGATGTAGTTTCCGATAGGCATTTCAAAAATAGGTACCGATAGGCATTTCAGATATAGGTGCCGATAGGCATTTCAGAAATAGTTGCCAATTGACATTTTAAAAATATGTGTCGATAGGGATTTCAGATATGGAAGCCGATAGGCATTTCAAATATAGGTGCCGATAGGCATTCCAGATATGGTTGCCGATAGGCATTTCAAATATAGGTGCTGATAGGCATTTCAGATGTAGTTTCCGATAGGCATTTCAAAAATTGGTGCTGATAGGCATTTCAGATATAGGTGCCGATAGGCATTTCAGATATAGTTGCCGATTGGCATTTTAGAAATAAGTGCCGATAGGCATTTCAGATATAGAAGCCGATAGGTATTTCAAATACAGGTGTCGATAGGCATTTCAGATATGGTTGCCGATAGGCATTTCAAATATAGGTGCTGATAGGCATTTCAGATGTAGTTTCCGATAGGCATTTCAAAAATAGGTGCCGACAGGCATTTCAGATATAGAAGCCGATAGGCATTTCAAATATAGGTGCCGATAGGCATTCCAGATATGGTTGCCGATAGGCATTTCAAATATAGGTGCTGATAGGCATTTCAGATGTAGTTTCCGATATGCATTTCAAAAATAGGTGCCGATAGGCATTTTAGATAGAGGTGCCGATAGGCATTTCAGATATAATTGCCGATTTGCATTTTAAAAATAGGTGCCGATAAGCATTTCAGATATAGAAGCCGATAGGTATTTCAAATATATGTGTCGATAGGCATTTCAGATATGGTTGCCGATAGGCATTTCAAATATAGGTGCTGATAGGCATTTCAGATGTAGTTTCCGATAGGCATTTCAAAAATAGGTGCCGATAGGCATTTCAGATATAGGTGCCGAAAGGCATTTCAGATATAGTTGACAATTGGCATTTTAAAAATAGGTGCCGATAGACATTTCAGATATAGAAGCCGATAGGCATTTCAAATATAGGTGCCGATAGGCATTCCAGATATAGAAGCCGATAGGCATTTCAAATATAGGTGCCGATAGGCATTCCAGATATGGTTGCCGATAGGCATTTCAAATATAGGTGCGGATAGGCATTTTAGATGTAGTTTCCGATAGGCATTTCAAAAATTGATGGCGATAGGCAATTTAGATATAGGTGCTGATAGGCATTTCAGATATAGTTGCCGATTGGCATTTTAAAAACAGGTGCCGATAGGCATTTCAGATATAGAAGCCGATAGGCATTTCAATTATAGGTGCCGATAGGCATTCCAGATATGGTTGCCCATAGGCATTTCAAATATAGGTGCTGATAGGCATTTCAGATGTAGTTTCCGATAGGCATTTCAAAAATAGGTGCCGATAGGCATTTCAGATATAGGTGCTGATAGGCATTTCAGATATAGTTGCCAATTGGCATTTTAAAAAGAGGTGCCGATAGGCAATTCAGATATAGAAGCCGATAGGCATTTCAAATATAGGTGCCGATAGGCATTCCAGATATGGTTGCCGATAGGCATTTCAAATATAGGTGCTGATAGGCATTTTAGATGTAGTTTCCGATAGGCATTTTAAAAATTAATGCCGATAGGCAATTCAGATATAGGTGCTGATAGGTATTTCAGATATAGTTGCCGATTGGCATTTTACAAACAGGTGCCGATAGGCATTTCAGATATAGAAGCCGATAGGTATTTCAAATATAGGTGTCGATAGGCATTTCAGATATGGTTGCCGATAGGCATTTTAAATATAGGAGCAGATAGGTATTTCAGATGTAGTTTCCGAAAGGCATTTCAAAAATAGGTGCCGATAGGCATTTCAGATATAGTTGCCAATTGGCATTTTAAAAATAGGTGCCGATAGGCAATTCAGATATTGAAGCCGATAGGCATTTCAAATATAGGTGCCGATAGGCATTTCAAATATAGGTGCTGATAGGCATTCCAGATGTAGTTTCCGATAGGCATTTCAGATATAGAAGCCGATAGGTATTTTAAATATAGGTGTCGATAGGCATTTCAGATATAGTTGCCGATTGGCATTTTTAAAATAGGTGTCGATAGGCATTTCAGATATAGAAGCCGATAGGCATTTCAAATATAGGTGCCGATAGGCATTCCAGATATGGTTGCCGATAGGCATTTCAAATATAGGTGCTGATAGGCATTTCAGATGTAGTTTTCGATAGGCATTTCAAAAATAGGTGCCGATAGGCATTTCAGATATAGGTGCCGATAGGCATTTCAGATATAGTTGCCAATTGGCATTTTAAAAATAGGTGCCGATAGGCATTTCAGATATAGAAGCCGATAGGCATTTCAAATATAGGTGTCGATAGGCATTTCAGATATAGTTGCCGATTGGCATTTTAAAAATAGGTGCCGATAAACATTTCAGATATAGGTGCCGATAGGCATTTCAGATATAGTTGCCGATTGGCATTTTAAAAATAGGTGCCGATAGGCATTTCAGATATAGGTGCCGATAGGCATTTCAGATATAGTTGCCGATTGGCATTTTAAAAATAGGTGCCAATAGGCATTTCAGATATAGAAGCCGATAGGTATTTTAAATATAGGTGTCGATAGGCATTTCAGATATGGTTGCCGATAGGCATTTCAAATATAGGTGCCGATAGGCATTTCAGATATAGAAGCCGATAGGCATTTCAAATATAGGTGCCGATAGGCATTCCAGATATGGTTGCCGATAGGCATTTCAAATATAGGTGCTGATAGGCATTTTAGATGTAGTTTCCGATAGGCATTTCAAAAATAAGTGCCGATAGGCATTTCAGATATAGGTGCCGATAGGCATTTTAGATATAGTTTCCGATTGGCATTTTAAAAATAGGTGCCGATAGGCATTTCAAATAAATTAGCCGATAGGTATTTCAAATATATGTGTCGATAGGCATTTCAGATATGGTTGCCGATAGGCATTTCAAATATAGGTGCTGATAGGCATTTCAGATGTAGTTTCCGATAGGCATTTCAAAAATAGGTGCCGATAGGCATTTCAGATATAGGTGCCGAAAGGCATTTCAGATATAGTTGACAATTGGCATTTTAAAAATAGGTGCCGATAGACATTTCAGATATAGAAGCCGATAGGCATTTCAAATATAGGTGCCGATAGGCATTCCAGATATAGAAGCCGATAGGCATTTCAAATATAGGTGCCGATAGGCATTCCAGATATGGTTGCCGATAGGCATTTCAAATATAGGTGCGGATAGGCATTTAAGATGTAGTTTCCGATAGGCATTTCAAAAATTGATGGCGATAGGCAATTTAGATATAGGTGCTGATAGGCATTTCAGATATAGTTGCCGATTGGCATTTTAAAAACAGGTGCCGATAGGCATTTCAGATATAGAAGCCGATAGGCATTTCAATTATAGGTGCCGATAGGCATTCCAGATATGGTTGCCCATAGGCATTTCAAATATAGGTGCTGATAGGCATTTCAGATGTAGTTTCCGATAGGCACTTCAAAAATAGGTGCCGATAGGCATTTCAGATATAGGTGCTGATAGGCATTTCAGATATAGTTGCCAATTGGCATTTTAAAAAGAGGTGCCGATAGGCAATTCAGATATAGAAGCCGATAGGCATTTCAAATATAGGTGCCGATAGGCATTCCAGATATGGTTGCCGATAGGCATTTCAAATATAGGTGCTGATAGGCATTTTAGATGTAGTTTCCGATAGGCATTTTAAAAATTAATGCCGATAGGCAATTCAGATATAGGTGCCGATAGGTATTTCAGATATAGTTGCCGATTGGCATTTTACAAACAGGTGCCGATAGGCATTTCAGATATAGAAGCCGATAGGTATTTCAAATATAGGTGTCGATAGGCATTTCAGATATGGTTGCCGATAGGCATTTTAAATATAGGAGCAGATAGGTATTTCAGATGTAGTTTCCGAAAGGCATTTCAAAAATAGGTGCCGATAGGCATTTCAGATTTAGTTGCCAATTGGCATTTTAAAAATAGGTGCCGATAGGCAATTCAGATATTGAAGCCGATAGGCATTTCAAATATAGGTGCCGATAGGCATTCCAAATATGGTTGCCGATAGGCATTTCAAATATAGGTGCTGATAGGCATTCCAGATGTAGTTTCCGATTGGCATTTCAGATATAGAAGCCGATAGGTATTTTAAATATAGGTGTCGATAGGCATTTCAGATATAGTTGCCGATTGGCATTTTTAAAATAGGTGTCGATAGGCATTTCAGATATAGAAGCCGATAGGCATTTCAAATATAGGTGCCGATAGGCATTTCAGATATAGTTGCCGATTGGCATTTTAAAAATAGGTGCCGATAGGCATTTCAGATATAGGTGCCGATAGGCATTTCAGATATAGTTGCCGATTGGCATTTTAAAAATAGGTGCCGATAGGCATTTCAGATATAGGTGCCGATAGGCATTTCAGATATAGTTGCCGATTGGCATTTTAAAAATAGGTGCCAATAGGCATTTCAGATATAGAAGCCGATAGGCATTTCAAATATAGGTGTCGATAGGCATTTCAGATATAGGTGCCGATAGGCATTTCAGATATAGTTGCCAATTGGCATTTTAAAAATAAGTGCCGATAGGCATTTCAGATATAGAAGCCGATAGGCATTTCAAAGATAGGTGTCGATAGGCATTTCAGATATAGTTGCCGATTGGCATTTTAAAAATAGGTGCCGATAGGCATTTTAGATGTAGTTTCCGATAGGCATTTCAAAAATAAGTGCCGATAGGCATTTCAGATACAGGTGCCGATAGGCATTTTAGATATAGTTTCCGATTGGCATTTTAAAAATAGGTGCCGATAGGCATTTCAGATAAAGAAGCCGATAGGCATTTCAAATATAGGTGCCGATAGGCATTCCAGATATGGTTGCCGATAGGGATTTCAAATATAGGTGCTGATAGGCATTTCAGATGTTGTTTCCGATAGGCATTTCAGATGTAGTTTCCGATAGGCATTACAAAAATAGGTGCCGATAGGCATTTCAGATATAGGTGCCGATAGGCATTACAGATATAGTTGCCGATTAGCATTTTAAAAATAGGTGCCGATAGGCATTTCAGATATAGAAGCCGATAGGCATTTCAAATATAGGTGCCGATAGGCATTCCAGATATAGTTGCCGATAGGCATTTTAAATATAGGTGCTGATAGGCATTTCAGATGTAGTTTCCGATAGGCATTTCAAAAATAGGTGCCGATAGGCAATTTAGATATAGGCGCCGATAGGCATTTCAGATATAGTCGCCGATTGGGATTTTAAAAATAGGTGCCGATAGGCATTTCAGATATAGAAGCCGATAGGCATTTCAAATATAGGTGCCGATAGGCATTTCAGATATAGGTGCCGATAGGCATTACAGATATAGTTGCCGAATAGCATTTTAAAAATAGGTGCCGATAGGCATTTCAGATATAGAAGCCGATAGGCATTTTAAATATAGGTGCCGATAGGCATTCCAGATATGGTTGCTGATAGGCATTTCAAATATAGGTGCTGATAGGCATTTTAGATGTAGTTTCCGATAGGCATTTCAGATATAGGTGCCGATAGGCATTTTAGATATAGTTTCCGATTGGCATTTTAAAAATAGGTGCCGATAGGCATTTCAGATATAGGTGCCGATAGGCATTTTAGATATAGTTTCCGATTGGCATTTTAAAAATAGGTGCCGATAGGCATTTCAGATATAGGTGCCGATAGGCATTTCAGATATAGTTGACAATTGGCATTTTAAAAATAGGTGCCGATAGGCATTTCAGATATAAAGGCCGATAGGCATTTCAAATATAGGTGCCGATAGGCATTCCAGATATGGTTGCTGATAGGCATTTCAAATATAGGTGCTGATAGGCATTTTAGATGTAGTTTCCGATAGGCATTTCAAAAATTGATGGCGATAGGCATTTCAGATATAGGTGCCGATAAGCATTTCAGATATAGTTGCCGATTGGCATTTTAAAAACAGGTGCCGATAGGCATTTCAGATATAGAAGCCGATAGGCATTTCAATTATAGGTGCCGATAGGCATTCCAGATATGGTTGCCGATAGGCATTTCAAATATAGGTGCTGATAGGCTTTTCAGATGTAGTTTCCGATAGGCATTTCAAAAATAGGTGCCGATAGGCATTTCAGATATAGGTGCTGATAGGCATTTCAGATATTGTTGCCAATTGGCATTTTAAAAAGAGGTGCCGATAGGCAATTCAGATATAGAAGCCGATAGGCATTTCAAATATAGGTGCCGATAGGCATTCCAGATATTGTTGCCGATAGGCATTTCAAATATAGGTGCTGATAGGCATTTTAGATGTAGTTTCCGATAGGCATTTTAAAAATTGATGCCGATAGGCATTTCAGATATAGGTGCCGATAGGTATTTCAGATATAGTTGCCGATTGGCATTTTACAAACAGGTGCCGATAGGCATTTCAGATATAGAAGCCGATAGGTATTTCAAATATAGGTGTCGATAGGCATTTCAGATATGGTTGCCGATAGGCATTTTATATATAGGAGCAGATAGGTATTTCAGATGTAGTTTCCGAAAGGCATTTCAAAAATAGGTGCCGATAGGCATTTCAGATATAGTTGCCAATTGGCATTTTAAAAATAGGTGCCGATAGGCAATTCAGATATTGAAGCCGATAGGCATTTCAAATATAGGTGCCGATAGGCATTCCAGATATGGTTGCCGATAGGCATTTCAAATATAGGTGCTGATAGGCATTCCAGATGTAGTTTCCGATAGGCATTTCAGATATAGAAGCCGATAGGTATTTTAAATATAGGTGTCGATAGGCATTTCAGATATAGTTGCCGATTGGCATTTTTAAAATAGGTGTCGATAGGCATTTCAGATATAGAAGCCGATAGGCATTTCAAATATAGGTGCCGATAGGCATTTCAGATATAGTTGCCGATTGGCATTTTAAAAATAGGTGCCGATAGGCATTTCAGATATAGGTGCCGATAGGCATTTCAGATATAGTTGCCGATTGGCATTTTAAAAATAGGTGCCGATAGGCATTTCAGATATAGGTGCCGATAGGCATTTCAGATATAGTTGCCGATTGGCATTTTAAAAATAGGTGCCAATAGGCATTTCAGATATAGAAGCCGATAGGCATTTCAAATATAGGTGTCGATAGGCATTTCAGATATAGGTGCCGATAGGCATTTCAGATATAGTTGCCAATTGGCATTTTAAAAATAGGTGCCGATAGGCATTTCAGATATAGAAGCCGATAGGCATTTCAAATATAGGTGTCGATAGGCATTTCAGATATAGTTGCCGATTGGCATTTTAAAAATAGGTGCCGATAGGCATTTCAGATATAGGTGCCGATAGGCATTTCAGATATAGTTGCCGATTGGCATTTTAAAAATAGGTGCCGATAGGCATTTCAGATATAGGTGCCGATAGGCATTTCAGATATAGTTGCCGATTGGCATTTTAAAAATAGGTGCCAATAGGCATTTCAGATATAGAAGCCGATAGGTATTTTAAATATAGGTGTCGATAGGCATTTCAGATATGGTTGCCGATAGGCATTTCAAATATAGGTGCCGATAGGCATTTCAGATATAGAAGCCGATAGGCATTTCAAATATAGGTGCCGATAGGCATTCCAGATATGGTTGCCGATAGGCATTTCAAATATAGGTGCTGATAGGCATTTTAGATGTAGTTTCCGATAGGCATTTCAAAAATAAGTGCCGATAGGCATTTCAGATACAGGTGCCGATAGGTATTTTAGATATAGTTTCCGATTGGCATTTTAAAAATAGGTGCCGATAGGCATTTCAGATAAAGAAGCCGATAGGCATTTCAAATATAGGTGCCGATAGGCATTCCAGATATGGTTGCCGATAGGGATTTCAAATATAGGTGCTGATAGGCATTTCAGATGTTGTTTCCGATAGGCATTTCAGATGTAGTTTCCGATAGGCATTACAAAAATAGGTGCCGATAGGCATTTCAGATATAGGTGCCGATAGGCATTACAGATATAGTTGCCGATTAGCATTTTAAAAATAGGTGCCGATAGGCATTTCAGATATAGAAGCCGATAGGCATTTCAAATATAGGTGCCGATAGGCATTCCAGATATAGTTGCCGATAGGCATTTTAAATATAGGTGCTGATAGGCATTTCAGATGTAGTTTCCGATAGGCATTTCAAAAATAGGTGCCGATAGGCATTTCAGATATAGGCGCCGATAGGCATTTCAGATATAGTCGCCGATTGGGATTTTAAAAATAGGTGCCGATAGGCATTTCAGATATAGAAGCCGATAGGCATTTCAAATATAGGTGCCGATAGGCATTTCAGATATAGGTGCCGATAGGCATTACAGATATAGTTGCCGAATAGCATTTTAAAAATAGGTGCCGATAGGCATTTCAGATATAGAAGCCGATAGGCATTTCAAATATAGGTGCCGATAGGCATTCCAGATATGGTTGCTGATAGGCATTTCAAATATAGGTGCTGATAGGCATTTTAGATGTAGTTTCCGATAGGCATTTCAAAAATAAGTGCCGATAGGCATTTCAGATATAGGTGCCGATAGGCATTTTAGATATAGTTTCCGATTGGCATTTTAAAAATAGGTGCCGATAGGCATTTCAGATATAGGTGCCGATAGGCATTTTAGATATAGTTTCCGATTGGCATTTTAAAAATAGGTGCCGATAGGCATTTCAGATATAGGTGCCGATAGGCATTTCAGATATAGTTGACGATTGGCATTTTAAAAATAGGTGCCGATAGGCATTTCAGATATAAAGGCCGATAGGCATTTCAAATATAGGTGCCGATAGGCATTCCAGATATGGTTGCTGATAGGCATTTCAAATATAGGTGCTGATAGGCATTTTAGATGTAGTTTCCGATAGGCATTTCAAAAATAAGTGCCGATAGGCATTTCAGATATAGGTGCCGATAGGCATTTTAGATATAGTTTCCGATTAGCATTTTAAAAATAGGTGCCGATAGGAATTTCAGATATAGGTGCCGATAGGCATTTCAGATATAGTTGACGATTGGCATTTTAAAAATAGGTGCCGATAGGCATTTCAGATATAAAGGCCGATAGGCATTTCAAATATAGGTGCCGATAGGCATTCCAGATATGGTTGCCGATAGGCATTTCAAATATAGGTGCTGATAGGCATTTCAGATGTAGTTTCCGATAGGCATTTCAAAAATTGGTGCCGATAGGCATTTCAGATATAGTTGCCGATTGGCATTTTAAAAATAGGTGCCGATAGGCATTTCAGATATAGAAGCCGATAGGTATTTCAGATATAGTTGCCGATTGGCATTTTAAAAATAGGTGCCGATAGGCATTTCAGATATAGAAGCCGATAGGCATTTCAAATATAGGTGCCGATAGGCTTTTCAGATATGGTTGCCGATAGGCATTTCAAATATAGGTGCTGATAGGCATTTCAGATGTAGTTTCCGATAGGCATTTCAAAAATAGGTGCCGATAGGCATTTCAGATATAGGAGCCGATAGGCATTTCAGATATAGTTGCCGATTGGCATTTTAAAAATAGGTGCCGATAGGCATTTCAGATATAGAAGCCGATAGGCATTTCTAATATAGGTGCCGATAGGCATTCCAGATATGGTTGCCGATAGGCATTTCAAATATAGGTGCTGAAAGGCATTTCAGATGTAGTTTCCGATAGGCATTTCAAAAATAGGTGCCGATAGGCATTTCAGATATAGAAGCCGATAGGCATTTTAAATATAGGTGCCGATAGGCTTTCCAGATATGGTTGCCGATAGGCATTTCAAATATAGGTGCTGATAGGCATTTCAGATGTAGTTTCCGATAGGCATTTCAAAAATAGGTGCCGATAGGCATTTCAGATATAGGTGCCGATATGCATTTCAGATATAGTTGCCGATTGGCATTTTAAAAATAGGTGCCGATAGGCATTTCAGATATAGAAGCCGATAGGCATTTCAAATATAGGTGCCGGTAAGCATTCCAGATATGGTTGCCGATAGGCACTTCAAATGTAGGTGCTGATAGGCATTTCAGATGTAGTTTCGGATAGGCATTTCAAAAATTGGTGCCAATAGGCATTTCAGATATAGGTGCCGATAGGCATTTCAGATATAGTTGCCGATTGGCATTTTAAAAATAGGTGCCGATAGGCATTTCAGATATAGAAGCCGATAGGTATTTTAAATATAGGTGTCGATAGGCATTTTAGATACGGTTGCCGATAGGCATTTCAAATATAGGTGCTGATAGGCATTTTAGATGTATTTTCCGATAGGCATTTCAAAAATAGGTGCCGATAGGCATTTCAGATATAGGTGCCGATAGGCATTTCAGATAAAGTTGCCGATTTGGCATTTTAAAAATAGGTGTCGATAGGCATTTTAGATATAGAAGCCGATAGGCATTTCAAATATAGGTGCCGATAGGCATTCCAGATATGGTTGCCGATAGGCATTTCAAATATCGGTACTGATAGGCATTCCAGATGTAGTTTCCGATAGGCATTTCAAAAATTGGTGCCGATAGGCATTTCAGATATAGGTGCCGATAGGCATTTCAGATATAGTTACCGATTCGCATTTTAAAAATAGGTGCCGATAGGCATTTTAAAAATAGGTGCCGATAGGCATTTCAGATATAGAAGCCTATAGGTATTTCAAATATAGGTGTCGATAGGCATTTCAGATATGGTTGCCGATAGGCATTTCAAATATAAGTGCTGATAGGCATTTCAGATGTAGTTTCCGATAGGCATTTCAAAAATAGGTTCCGATAGGCATTTCAGATATAGGTGCCGATAGGCATTTCAGATATAGTTGCCGATTGGCATTTTAAAAATAGGTACCGATAGGCATTTCAGATATAGAAGCCGATAGGCATTTCAAATATAGGTGCCGATAGGCATTCCAGATATGGTTGCCGATAGGCATTTCAAATATAGGTGCCGATAGGCATTTCAGATATAGAAGCCGATAAGCATTTCAAAAATAGGTGCCGATAATCATTTCAGATAGAGGTGCCGATAGGCATTTCAGATATAGTTGCCAATTGGCATTTTAAAAAGAGGTGCCGATAGGCATTTCAGATATAGAAGCCGATAGGCATTTCAAATATAGGTGCCGATAGGCATTCCAGATATGGTTGCCGATAGGCATTTCAAATATAGGTGCGGATAGGCATTTTAGATGTAGTTTCCGATAGGCATTTAAAAAATTGATGCCGATAGGCATTTCAGATATAGGTGCCGATAGGCATTTCAGATATAGTTGCCGATTGGCATTTTAAAAACAGGTGCCGATAGGCATTTCAGATATAGAAGCCGATAGGCATTTCAATTATAGGTGCCGATAGGCATTCCAGATATCGTTGCCGATAGGCATTTCAAATATAGGTGCTGATAGGCATTTCAGATGTTGTTTCCGATAGGCATTTCAGATGTAGTTTCCGATAGGCATTACAAAAATAGGTGCCGATAGGCATTTCAGATATAGGTGCCGATAGGCATTACAGATATAGTTGCCGATTAGCATTTTAAAAATAGGTGCCGATAGGCATTTCAGATATAGAAGCCGATAGGCATTTCAAATATAGGTGCCGATAGGCATTCCAGATATAGTTGCCGATAGGCATTTTAAATATAGGTGCTGATAGGCATTTCAGATGTAGTTTCCGATAGGCATTTCAAAAATAGGTGCCGATAGGTATTTCAGATATAGGCGCCGATAGGCATTTCAGATATAGTCGCCGATTGGGATTTTAAAAATAGGTGCCGATAGGCATTTCAGATATAGAAGCCGATAGGTATTTCAAATATAGGTGTCGATAGGCATTTCAGATATGGTTGCCGATAGGCATTTCAAATATTGGTGCTGATAGGCATTTCAGATGTAGTTTCCGATAGGCATTTCAAAAATAGGTGCCGATAGGCATTTCAGATATAGGTGCCGATAGGCATTACAGATATAGTTGCCGAATAGCATTTTAAAAATAGGTGCCGATAGGCATTTCAGATATATTAGCCGATAGGCATTTCAAATATAGGTGCCGATAGGCATTCCAGATATGGTTGCCGATAGGCATTTCAAATATAGGTGCTGATAGGCATTTTAGATGTAGTTTCCGATAGGCATTTCAAAAATAAGTGCCGATAGGCATTTCAGATATAGGTGCCGATAGGCATTTTAGATATAGTTTCCGATTGGCATTTTAAAAATAGGTGCCGATAGGCATTTCAGATATAGGTGCCGATAGGCATTTCAGATATAGTTGACGATTGGCATTTTAAAAATAGGTGCCGATAGGCATTTCAGATATAAAGGCCGATAGGCATTTCAAATATAGGTGCCGATAGGCATTCCAGATATGGTTGCCGATAGGCATTTCAAATATAGGTGCTGATAGGCATTTCAGATGTAGTTTCCGATAGGCATTTCAAAAATTGGTGCCGATAGGCATTTCAGATATAGTTGCCGATTGGCATTTTAAAAATAGGTGCCGATAGGCATTTCAGATATAGGTGCCGATAGGTATTTCAGATATAGTTGCCGATTGGCATTTTAAAAATAGGTGCCGATAGGCATTTCAGATATAGAAGCCGATAGGCATTTCAAATATAGGTGCCGATAGGCTTTTCAGATATTATTGCCGATAGGCATTTCAAATATAGGTGCTGATAGGCATTTCAGATGTAGTTTCCGATAGGCATTTCAAAAATAGGTGCCGATAGGCATTTCAGATATAGGAGCCGATAGGCATTTCAGATATAGTTGCCGATTGGCATTTTAAAAATAGGTGCCGATAGGCATTTCAGATATAGAAGCCGATAGGCATTTCTAATATAGGTGCCGATAGGCATTCCAGATATGGTTGCCGATAGGCATTTCAAATATAGGTGCTGAAAGGCATTTCAGATGTAGTTTCCGATAGGCATTTCAAAAATAGGTGCCGATAGGCATTTCAGATATAGGAGCCGATAGGCATTTCAGATATAGTTGCCGATTGGCATTTTAAAAATAGGTGCCGATAGGCATTTCAGATATAGAAGCCGATAGGCATTTTAAATATAGGTGCCGATAGGCTTTCCAGATATGGTTGCCGTTAGGCATTTCAACTATAGGTGCTGATAGGCATTTCAGATGTAGTTTCCGATAGGCATTTCAAAAATAGGTGCCGATAGGCATTTCAGATATAGGTGCCGTTAGGCATTTCAGATATAGTTGCCGATTGGCATTTTAAAAATAGGTGCCGATAGGCATTTCAGATATAGAAGCCGATAGGCATTTCAATTATAGGTGCCGATAGGCATTCCAGATATCGTTGCCGATAGGCATTTCAAATATAGGTGCGGATAGGCATTTTAGATGTAGTTTCCGATAGGCATTTCAAAAATTGATGCCGATAGGCATTTCAGATATAGGTGCCGATAGGCATTTCAGATATAGTTGCCGATTGGCATTTTAAAAACAGGTGCCGATAGGCATTTCAGATATAGAAGCCGATAGGCATTTCAATTATAGGGGCCGATAGGCATTCCAGATATGGTTGCCGATAGGCATTTCAAATATAGGTGCTGATAGGCATTTCAGATGTAGTTTCCGATAGGCATTTCAAAAATAGGTGCCGATAGGCATTTCATATATAGGTGCTGATAGGCATTTCAGATATATTTGCCAATTGGCATTTTAAAAATAGGTGCCGATAGGCAATTCAGATATAGAAGCCGATAGGCATTTCAAATATAGGTGCCGATAGGCATTCCAGATATTGTTGCCGATAGGCATTTCAAATATAGGTGCTGATAGGCATTTTAGATGTAGTTTCCGATAGGCATTTCAGATATAGGTGCCGATAGGCATTTCAGATATAGTTGCCGATTGGCATTTTACAAACAGGTGCCGATAGGCATTTCAGATATAGAAGCCGATAGGTATTTCAAATATAGGTGTCGATAGGCATTTCAGATATGGTTGCCGATAGGCATTTTAAATATAGGAGCAGATAGGTATTTCAGATGTAGTTTCCGAAAGACATTTCAAAAATAGGTGCCGATAGGCATTTCAGATATAGTTGCCAATTGGCATTTTAAAAATAGGTGCCGATAGGCAATTCAGATATTGAAGCCGATAGGCATTTCAAATATAGGTGCCGATAGGCATTCCAGATATGGTTGCCGATAGGCATTTCAAATATAGGTGCTGATAGGCATTCCAGATGTAGTTTCCGATAGGCATTTCAGATATAGAAGCCGATAGGTATTTTAAATATAGGTGTCGACAGGCATTTCAGATATAGTTGCCGATTGGCATTTTTAAAATAGGTGTCGATAGGCATTTCAGATATAGAAGCCGATAGTCATTTCAAATATAGGTGCCGATAGGCATTCCAGATATGGTTGCCGATAGGCATTTCAAATATAGGTGCTGATAGGCATTTCAGATGTAGTTTCCGATAGGCATTTCAAAAATAGGTGCCGATGGGCATTTCAGATATAGGTGCCGATAGGCACTTCAGATATAGTTGCCGATTGGCATTTTAAAAATAGGTGCCGATAGGCATTTCAGATATAGAAGCCGATAGGCATTTCAAATATAGGTGCCGATAGGCATTCCAGATATGGTTGCCGATAGGCATTTCAAATATAGGTGCTGATAGGCATTTCAGATGTAGTTTTCGATAGGCATTTCAAAAATAGGTGCCGATAGGCATTTCAGATATAGGTGCCTAAAGGCATTTCAGATATAGTTGCCGATTGGCATTTTAAAAATAGGTGCCGATAGGCATTTCAGATATAGGTGCCGATAGGTATTTTAAATATAGGTGTCGATAGGCATTTCAGATATGGTTGCCGATAGGCATTTCAAATATAGGTGCTGATAGGCATTTCAGATGTAGTTTCCGATAGGCATTTCAAAAATAGGTGCCGATAGGCATTTCAGATATAGGTGCCGATAGGCATTTCAGATATAGTTGCCGATTTGGCATTTTAAAAATAAGTGTCCATAGGCATTTTAGATATAGAAGCCGATAGGCATTTCAAATATAGGTGCCGATTGGCATTCCAGATATGGTTGCTGATAGGCATTTCAAATATCGGTGCTGATAGGCATTCCAGATGTAGTTTCCGATAGGCATTTCAAAAATTGGTACCGATAGGCATTTCAGATATAGGTGCCGATAGGCATTTCAGATATAGTTACCGATTGGCATTTTAAAAATAGGTGCCGATAGGCATTTTGAAAATCGGTGCCGATAGGCATTTCAGATATAGAAGCTTATAGGTATTTCAAATATAGGTGTCGATAGGCATTTCAGATATGGTTGCCGATAGGCATTTCAAATATAAGTGCTGATAGGCATTTCAGATGTAGTTTCCGATAGGCATTTCAAAAATAGGTGCCGATAGGCATTTCAGATATAGAAGCCGATAGGCATTTCAATTATAGGTGCCGATAGGCATTCCAGATATGGTTGCCGATAGGCATTTCAAATATAGGTGCTGATAGGCATTTCAGATGTAGTTTCCGATAGGAATTTCAAAAATAGGTGCCGATAGGCATTTCAGATATAGGTGCTGATAGGCATTTCAGATATAGTTGCCAATTGGCATTTTAAAAATAGGTGCCGATAGGCAATTCAGATATAGAAGCCGATAGGCATTTCAAATATAGGTGCCGAAAGGCATTCCAGATATTGTTGCCGATAGGCATTTCAAATATAGGTGCTGATAGGCATTTTAGATGTAGTTTCCGATAGGCATTTCAAAAATTGATGCCGATAGGCATTTCAGATATAGGTGCCGATAGGCATTTCAGATATAGTTGCCGATTGGCATTTTACAAACAGGTGCCGATAGGCATTTCAGATATAGAAGCCGATAGGTATTTCAAATATAGGTGTCGATAGGCATTTCAGATATGGTTGCCGATAGGCATTTTAAATATAGGAGCAGATAGGTATATCAGATGTAGTTTCCGAAAGGCATTTCAAAAATAGGTGCCGATAGGCATTTCAGATATAGGTGCCGATAGGCATTTCAGATATAGTTGCCGATTGGCATTTTAAAAATAGGTGCCGATAGGCATTTCAGATATAGAAGCCGATAGGTATTTTAAATATAGGTGTCGATAGGCATTTTAGATACGGTTGCCGATAGGCATTTCAAATATAGGTGCTGATAGGCATTTTAGATGTATTTTCCGATAGGCATTTCAAAAATAGGTGCCGATAGGCATTTCAGATATAGGTGCCGATAGGCATTTCAGATATAGTTGCCGATTTGGCATTTTAAAAATAGGTGTCCATAGGCATTTTAGATATAGAAGCCGATAGGCATTTCAAATATAGGTGCCGATTGGCATTCCAGATATAGTTGCTGATAGGCATTTCAAATATCGGTGCTGATAGGCATTCCAGATGTAGTTTCCGATAGGCATTTCAAAAATTGGTACCGATAGGCATTTCAGATATAGGTGCCGATAGGCATTTCAGATATAGTTACCGATTGGCATTTTAAAAATAGGTGCCGATAGGCATTTTGAAAATCGGTGCCGATAGGCATTTCAGATATAGAAGCCTATAGGTATTTCAAATATAGGTGTCGATAGGCATTTCAGATATGGTTGCCGATAGGCATTTCAAATATAAGTGCTGATAGGCATTTCAGATGTAGTTTCCGATAGGCATTTCAAAAATAGGTTCCGATAGGCATTTCAGATATAGGTGCCGATAGGCATTTCAGATATAGTTGCCTATTGGCATTTTAAAAATAGGTACCGATAGGCATTTCAGATATAGAAGCCGATAGACATTTCAAATATAGGTGCCGATAGGCATTCCAGATATGGTTGCCGATAGGCATTTCAAATATAGGTGCCGATAGGCATTTCAGATATAGAAGCCGATAAGCATTTCAAAAATAGGTGCCGATAAGCATTTCAGATAGAGGTGCCGATAGGCATTTCAGATATAGTTGCCAATTGGCATTTTAAAAATAGGTGCCGATAGGCATTTCAGATATAGAAGCCGATAGGCATTTCAAATATTGGTGCCGATAGGCATTCCAGATATGGTTGCCGATAGGCATTTCAAATATAGGTGCGGATAGGCATTTTAGATGTAGTTTCCGATAGGCATTTCAAAAATTGATGCCGATAGGCATTTCAGATATAGGTGCCGATAGGCATTTCAGATATAGTTGCCGATTGGCATTTTAAAAACAGGTGCCGATAGGCATTTCAGATATAGAAGCCGATAGGCATTTCAATTATAGGTGCCGATAGGCATTCCAGATATGGTTGCCGATAGGCATTTCAAATATAGGTGCTGATAGGCATTTCAGATGTAGTTTCCGATAGGCATTTCAAAAATAGGTGCCGATAGGCATTTCATATATAGGTGCTGATAGGCATTTCAGATATAGTTGCCAATTGGCATTTTAAAAATAGGTGCCGATAGGCAATTCAGATATAGAAGCCGATAGGCATTTCAAATATAGGTGCCGATAGGCATTCCAGATATTGTTGCCGATAGGCATTTCAAATATAGGTGCTGATAGGCATTTTAGATGTAGTTTCCGATAGGCATTTCAGATATAGGTGCCGATAGGCATTTCAGATATAGTTGCCGATTGGCATTTTACAAACAGGTGCCGATAGGCATTTCAGATATAGAAGCCGATAGGTATTTCAAATATAGGTGTCGATAGGCATTTCAGATATGGTTGCCGATAGGCATTTTAAATATAGGAGCAGATAGGTATTTCAGATGTAGTTTCCGAAAGGCATTTCAAAAATAGGTGCCGATAGGCATTTCAGATATAGTTGCCAATTGGCATTTTAAAAATAGGTGCCGATAGGCAATTCAGATATTGAAGCCGATAGGCATTTCAAATATAGGTGCCGATAGGCATTCCAGATATGGTTGCCGATAGACATTTCAAATATAGGTGCTGATAGGCATTCCAGATGTAGTTTCCGATAGGCATTTTAGATATAGAAGCCGATAGGTATTTTAAATATAGGTGTCGATAGGCATTTCAGATATAGTTGCCGATTGGCATTTTTAAAATAGGTGTCGATAGGCATTTCAGATATAGAAGCCGATAGGCATTTCAAATATAGGTGCCGATAGGCATTCCAGATATGGTTGCCGATAGGCATTTCAAATATAGGTGCTGATAGGCATTTCACATGTAGTTTCCCATAGGCATTTCAAAAATAGGTGCCGATGGGCATTTCAGATATAGGTGCCGATAGGCACTTCAGATATAGTTGCCGATTGGCATTTTAAAAATAGGTGCCGATAGGCATTTCAGATATAGAAGCCGATAGGCATTTCAAATATAGGTGCCGATAGGCATTCCAGATATGGTTGCCGATAGGCATTTCAAATATAGGTGCTGATAGGCATTTCAGATGTAGTTTTCGATAGGCATTTCAAAAATAGGTGCCGATAGGCATTTCAGATATAGGTGCCGATAGGCATTTCAGATATAGTTGCCGATTGGCATTTTAAAAATAGGTGCCGATAGGCATTTCAAATATAGGTGTCGATAGGCATTTCAGATATAGTTGCCGATTGGCATTTTAAAAATAGGTGCCGATAGGCATTTCAGATATAGGTGCCGATAGGCATTTCAGATATAGTTGCCGATTGGCATTTTAAAAATAGGTGCCGATAGGCATTTCAGATATAGGTGCCGATAGGCATTTCAGATATAGTTGCCGATTGGCATTTTAAAAATAGGTGCCAATAGGCATTTCAGATATAGAAGCCGATAGGTATTTTAAATATAGGTGTCGATAGGCATTTCAGATATGTTTGCCGATAGGCATTTCAAATATAGGTGCTGATAGGCATTTCAGATGTAGTTTCCGATAGGCATTTCAAAAATAGGTGCCGATAGGCATTTCAGATATAGAAGCCGATAGGCATTTCAATTATAGGTGCCGATAGGCATTCCAGATATGGTTGCCGATAGGCATTTCAAATATAGGTGCTGATAGGCATTTCAGATGTAGTTTCCGATAGGAATTTCAAAAATAGGTGCCGATAGGCATTTCAGATATAGGTGCTGATAGGCATTTCAGATATAGTTGCCAATTGGCATTTTAAAAATAGGTGCCGATAGGCAATTCAGATATAGAAGCCGATAGGCATTTCAAATATAGGTGCCGATAGGCATTCCAGATATTGTTGCCGATAGGCATTTCAAATATAGGTGCTGATAGGCATTTTAGATGTAGTTTCCGATAGGCATTTCAAAAATTGATGCCGATAGGCATTTCAGATATAGGTGCCGATAGGCATTTCAGATATAGTTGCCGATTGGCATTTTACAAACAGGTGCCGATAGGCATTTCAGATATAGAAGCCGATAGGTATTTCAAATATAGGTGTCGATAGACATTTCAGATATGGTTGCCGATAGGCATTTTAAATATAGGAGCAGATAGGTATTTCAGATGTAGTTTCCGAAAGGCATTTCAAAAATAGGTGCCGATAGGCATTTCAGATATAGTTGCCAATTGGCATTTTAAAAATAGGTGCCGATAGGCAATTCAGATATTGAAGCCGATAGGCATTTCAAATATAGGTGCCGATAGGCATTCCAGATATGGTTGCCGATAGGCATTTCAAATATAGGTGCTGATAGGCATTCCAGATGTAGTTTCCGATAGGCATTTCAGATATAGAAGCCGATAGGTATTTTAAATATAGGTGTCGATAGGCATATCAGATATAGTTGCCGATTGGCATTTTTAAAATAGGTGTCGATAGGCATTTCAGATATAGAAGCCGATAGGCATTTCAAATATAGGTGCCGATAGGCATTCCAGATATGGTTGCCGATAGGCATTTCAAATATAGGTGCTGATAGGCATTTCAGATGTAGTTTCCGATAGGCATTTCAAAAATAGGTGCCGATGGGCATTTCAGATATAGGTGCCGATAGGCACTTCAGATATAGTTGCCGATTGGCATTTTAAAAATAGGTGCCGATAGGCATTTTAGATATAGAAGCCGATAGGCATTTCAAATATAGGTGCCGATAGGCATTCCAGATATGGTTGCCGATAGGCATTTCAAATATAGGTGCTGAGAGGCATTTCAGATGTAGTTTTCGATAGGCATTTCAAAAATAGGTGCCGATAGGCATTTCAGATATAGGTGCCGATAGTCATTTCAGATATAGTTGCCGATTGGCATTTTAAAAATAGGTGCCGATAGGCATTTCAGATATAGAAGCCGATAGGCATTTCAAATATAGGTGTCTATAGGCATTTCAGATATAGTTGCCGATTGGCATTTTAAAAATAGGTGCCGATAGGCATTTCAGATATAGGTGCCGATAGGCATTACAGATATAGTTGCCGATTGGCATTTTAAAAATAGGTGCCGATAGGCATTTCAGTTATAGGTGCCGATAGGCATTTCAGATATAGTTGCCGATTGGCATTTTAAAAATAGGTGCCAATAGGCATTTCAGATATAGAAGCCGATAGGTATTTTAAATATAGGTGTCGATAGGCATTTCAGATATGGTTGCCGATAGGCATTTCAAATATAGGTGCTGATAGGCATTTCAGATGTAGTTTCCGATAGGCATTTCAAAAATAGGTGCCGATAGGCATTTCAGATATAGAAGCCGATAGGCATTTCAATTATAGGTGCCGATAGGCATTCCAGATATAGTTGCCGATAGGCATTTGAAATATAGGTGCTGATAGGCATTTCAGATGTAGTTTCCGATAGGAATTTCAAAAACAGGTGCCGATAGGCATTTCAGATATAGGTGCTGATAGGCATTTCAGATATAGTTGCCAATTGGCATTTTAAAAATAGGTGCCGATAGGCAATTCAGATATAGAAGCCGATAGGCATTTCAAATATAGGTGCCGATAGGCATTCCAGATATTGTTGCCGATAGGCATTTCAAATATAGGTGCTGATAGGCATTTTAGATGTAGTTTCCGATAGGCATTTCAAAAATTGACGCCGATAGGCATTTCAGATATAGGTGCCGATAGGCATTTCAGATATAGTTGCCGATTGGCATTTTACAAACAGGTGCCGATAGGCATTTCAGATATAGAAGCCGATAGGTATTTCAAATATAGGTGTCGATAGGCATTTCAGATATCGTTGCCGATAGGCATTTTAAATATAGGAGCAGATAGGTATTTCAGATGTAGTTTCCGAAAGGAATTTCAAAAATAGGTGCCGATAGGCATTTCAGATATAGTTGCCAATTGGCATTTTAAAAATAGGTGCCGATAGGCAATTCAGATATTGAAGCCGATAGGCATTTCAAATATAGGTGCCGATAGGCATTCCAGATATGGTTGCCGATAGGCATTTCAAATATAGGTGCTGATAGGCATTCTAGATGTAGTTTCCGATAGGCATTTCAGATATAGAAGCCGATAGGTATTTTAAATATAGGTGTCGATAGGCATTTCAGATATAGTTGCCGATTGGCATTTTTAAAAAAGGTGTCGATAGGCATTTCAGATATAGAAACCGATAGGCATTTCAAATATAGGTGCCGATAGGCATTCCAGATATGGTTGCCGATAGGCATTTCAAATATAGGTGCTGATAGGCATTTCAGATGTAGTTTCCGATAGGCATTTCAAAAATAGGTGCCGATGGGCATTTCAGATATAGGTGCCGATAGGCACTTCAGATATAGTTGCCGATTGGCATTTTAAAAATAGGTGCCGATAGGCATTTTAGATATAGAAGCCGATAGGCATTTCAAATATAGGTGCCGATAGGCATTCCAGATATGGTTGCCGATAGGCATTTCAAATATAGGTGCTGATAGGCATTTCAGATGTAGTTTTCGATAGGCATTTCAAAAATAGGTGCCGATAGGCATTTCAGATATAGGTGCCGATAGTCATTTCAGATATAGCTGCCGATTGGCATTTTAAAAATAGGTGCCGATAGGCATTTCAGATATAGAAGCCGATAGGCATTTCAAATATAGGTGTCTATAGGCATTTCAGATATAGTTGCCGATTGGCATTTTAAAAATAGGTGCCGATAGGCATTTCAGATATAGGTGCCGATAGGCATTTCAGATATAGTTGCCGATTGGCATTTTAAAAATAGGTGCCGATAGGCATTTCAGTTATAGGTGCCGATAGGCATTTCAGATATAGTTGCCGATTGGCATTTTAAAAATAGGTGCCAATAAGCATTTATGATATAGAAGCCGATAGGTATTTTAAATATAGGTGTCGATAGGCATTTCAGATATGGTTGCCGATAGGCATTTCAAATATAGGTGCTGATAGGCATTTCAGATGTAGTTTCCGATAGGCATTTCAAAAATAGGTGCCGATAGGCATTTCAGATATAGGTGCCGATAGGCATTTCAGATATAGTTGCCGATTGGCATTGTAAAAATAGGTGATGATAGGCATTTCAGATATAGGTGCCGATAGGCATTTCAGATATAGTTGCCGATTGGCATTTTAAAAATAGGTGCCGATAGGCATTTCAGATATAGGTGACGATAGGCATTTCAGATATAGTTGCCGATTGGCATTTTAAAAATAGGTGCCAATAGGCATTTCAGATATAGAAGCCGATAGGTATTTTAAATATAGGTGTCGATAGGCATTTCAGATATGGTTGCCGATAGGCATTTCAAATATAGGTGCTGATAGGCATTTCAGATGTAGTTTCCGATAGGCATTTCAAAAATAGGTGCCGATAGGCATTTCATATATAGGTGCCGATAGGCATTTCAGATATAGTTGCCGATTGGCATTTTAAAAACAGGTGCCGATAGGCATTTCAGATATAGAAGCCGATAGGTATTTCAAATAAAGGTGTCGATAGGCATTTCAGATATGGTTGCCGATAGGCATTTCAAATATAGGAGCAGATAGGCCATTCAGATGTAGTTTCCGAAAGGCATTTCAAAAATAGGTGCCGATAGGCATTTCAGATATAAGTGCCGATAGGCATTTCAGATATAGTTGCCGATTGGCATTTTAAAAATAGGTGCCGATAGGCATTTCAGATATAGAAGCCGATAGGCATTTCAAATATAGGTGCCGATAGGCATTCCAGATATGGTTGCTGATAGGCATTTCAAATATAAGTGCTGATAGGCATTTCAGATGTAGTTTCCGATAGGCATTTCAAAAATAGGTACCGATAGGCATTTCAGATATAGGTGCCGATAGGCATTTCAGAAATAGTTGCCAATTGACATTTTAAAAATAGGTGTCGATAGGGATTTCAGATATGGAAGCCGATAGGCATTTCAAATATAGGTGCCGATAGGCATTCCAGATATGGTTGCCGATAGGCATTTCAAATATAGGTGCTGATAGGCATTTCAGATGTAGTTTCCGATAGGCATTTCAAAAATTGGTGCTGATAGGCATTTCAGATATAGGTGCCGATAGGCATTTCAGATATAGTTGCCGATTGGCATTTTAAAAATAGGTGCCGATAGGCATTTCAGATATAGAAGCCGATAGGTATTTTAAATATAGGTGTCGATAGGCATTTTAGATACGGTTGCCGATAGGCATTTCAAATATAGGTGCTGATAGGCATTTTAGATGTATTTTCCGATAGGCATTTCAAAAATAGGTGCCGATAGGCATTTCAGATATAGGTGCCGATAGGCATTTCACATATAGGTGCCGATAGGCATTCCAGATATGGTTGCCGATAGGCATTTCAAATATCGGTGCTGATAGGCATTCCAGATGTAGTTTCCGATAGGCATTTCAAAAATTGGTGCCGATAGGCATTTCAGATATAGGTGCCGATAGGCATTTCAGATATAGTTACCGATTGGCATTTTAAAAATAGGTGCCGATAGGCATTTTAAAAATAGGTGCCGATAGGCATTTCAGATATAGAAGCCCATAGGTATTTCAAATATAGGTGTCGATAGGCATTTCAGATATGGTTGCCGATAGGCATTTCAAATATAAGTGCTGATAGGCATTTCAGATGTAGTTTCCGATAGGCATTTCAAAAATAGGTTCCGATAGGCATTTCAGATAAAGGTGCCGATAGGCATTTCAGATATAGTTGCCGATTGGCATTTTAAAAATAGGTACCGATAGGCATTTCAGATATAGAAGCCGATAGGCATTTCAAATATAGGTGCCGATAGGCATTCCAGATATGGTTGCCGATAGGCATTTCAAATATAGGTGCCGATAGGCATTTCAGATATAGAAGCCGATAAGCATTTCAAAAATAGGTGCCGATAAGCATTTCAGATAGAGGTGCCGATAGGCATTTCAGATATAGTTGCCAATTGGCATTTTAAAAATAGGTGCCGATAGGCATTTCAGATATAGAAGCCGATAGGCATTTCAAATATAGGTGCCGATAGGCATTTCAAATATAGGTGCGGATAGGCATTTTAGATGTAGTTTCCGATAGGCATTTCAAAAATTGATGCCGATAGGCATTTCAGATATAGGTGCCGATAGGCATTTCAGATATAGTTGCCGATTGGCATTTTAAAAACAGGTGCCGATAGGCATTTCAGATATAGAAGCCGATAGGCATTTCAATTATAGGTGCCGATAGGCATTCCAGATATGGTTGCCGATAGGCATTTCAAATATAGGTGCTGATAGGCATTTCAGATGTAGTTTCCGATAGGCATTTCAAAAATAGGTGCCGATAGGCATTTCATATATAGGTGCTGATAGGCATTTCAGATATAGTTGCCAATTGGCATTTTAAAAATAGGTGCCGATAGGCAATTCAGATAAAGAAGCCGATAGGCATTTTAAATATAGGTGCCGATAGGCATTCCAGATATTGTTGCCGATAGGCATTCTAAATATAGGTGCTGATAGGCATTTTAGATGTAGTTTCCGATAGGCATTTCAGATATAGGTGCCGATAGGCATTTCAGATATAGTTGCCGATTGGCATTTTACAAACAGGTGCCGATAGGCATTTCAGATATAGTTGCCGATTGGCATTTTACAAACAGGTGCCGATAGGCATTTCAGATATAGAAGCCGATAGGTATTTCAAATATAGGTGTCGATAGGCATTTCAGATATGGTTGCCGATAGGCATTTTAAATATAGGAGCAGATAGGTATTTCAGATGTAGTTTCCGAAAGGCATTTCAAAAATAGGTGCCGATAGGCATTTCAGTTATAGTTGCCAATTGGCATTTTAAAAATAGGTGCCGATAGGCAATTCAGATATTGAAGCCGATAGGCATTTCAAATATAGGTGCCGATAGGCATTCCAGATATGGTTGCCGATAGGCATTTCAAATATAGGTGCTGATAGGCATTCCAGATGTAGTTTCCGATAGGCATTTCAGATATAGAAGCCGATAGGTATTTTAAATATAGGTGTCGATAGGCATTTCAGATATAGTTGCCGATTGGCATTTTTAAAATAGGTGTCGATAGGCATTTCAGATATAGAAGCCGATAGGCATTTCAAATATAGGTGCCGATAGGCATTCCAGATATGGTTGCCGATAGGCATTTCAAATATAGGTGCTGATAGGCATTTCAGATGTAGTTTCCGATAGGCATTTCAAAAATAGGTGCCGATGGGCATTTCAGATATAGGTGCCGATAGGCACTTCAGATATAGTTGCCTATTGGCATTTTAAAAATAGGTGCCGATAGGCATTTCAGATATAGAAGCCGATAGGCATTTCAAATATAGGTGCCGATAGGCATTCCAGATATGGTTGCCGATAGGCATTTCAAATATAGGTGCTGATAGGCATTTCAGATGTAGTTTTCGATAGGCATTTCAAAAATAGGTGCCGATAGGCATTTCAGATATAGGTGCCGATAGGCATTTCAGATATAGTTGCCGATTGGCATTTTAAAAATAATGGCCGATAGGCATTTCAGATATAGTTGCCGATTGGCATTTTAAAAATAGGTGCCAATAGGCATTTCAGATATAGAAGCCGATAGGTATTTTAAATATAGGTGTCGATAGGCATTTCAGATATAGTTGCCGATTGGCATTTTAAAAATAGGTGCCGATAGGCATTTCAGATATAGGTGCCGATAGGCATTTCAGATATAGTTGCCGATTGGCATTTTAAAAATAGGTGCCGATAGGCATTTCAGATATAGGTGCCGATAGGCATTTCAGATATAGTTGCCGATTGGCATTTTAAAAATAGGTGCCAATAGGCATTTCAGATATAGAAGCCGATAGGTATTTTAAATATAGGTGTCGATAGGCATTTCAGATATGGTTGCCGATAGGCATTTCAAATATAGGTGCTGATAAACATTTCAGATGTAGTTTCCGATAGGCATTTCAAAAATAGGTGCCGATAGGCATTTCAGATATAGATGCCGATAGGCATTTCAATTATAGGTGCCGATAGGCATTCCAGATATGGTTGCCGATAGGCATTTCAAATATAGGTGCTGATAGGCATTTCAGATGTAGTTTCCGATAGGAATTTCAAAAATAGGTGCCGATAGGCATTTCAGATATAGGTGCTGATAGGCATTTCAGATATAGTTGCCAATTGGCATTTTAAAAATAGGTGCCGATAGGCAATTCAGATATAGAAGCCGATAGGCATTTCAAATATAGGTGCCGATAGGCATTCCAGATATTGTTGCCGATAGGCATTTCAAATATAGGTGCTGATAGGCATTTTAGATGTAGTTTCCGATAGGCATTTCAAAAATTGATGCCGATAGGCATTTCAGATATAGGTGCCGATAGGCATTTCAGATATAGTTGCCGATTGGCATTTTACAAACAGGTGCCGATAGGCATTTCAGATATAGAAGCCGATAGGTATTTCAAATATAGGTGTCGATAGGCATTTCAGATATGGTTGCCGATAGGCATTTTAAATATAGGAGCAGATAGGTATTTCAGATGTAGTTTCCGAAAGGCATTTCAAAAATAGGTGCCGATAGGCATTTCAGATATAGTTGCCGATAGGCATTTCAAATATAGGTGCTGATAGGCATTTTAGATGTAGTTTCCGATAGGAATTTCAAAAATAGGTGCCGATAGGCATTTCAGATATAGGTGCTGATAGGCATTTCAGATATAGTTGCCAATTGGCATTTTAAAAATAGGTGCCGATAGGCAATTCAGATATAGAAGCCGATAGGCATTTCAAATATAGGTGCCGATAGGCAATTCAGATATTGAAGCCGATAGGCATTTCAAATATAGGTGCCGATAGCCATTCCAGATATGGTTGCCGATAGGCATTTCAAATATAGGTGCTGATAGGCATTCCAGATGTAGTTTCCGATAGGCATTTCAGATATAGAAGCCGATAGGTATTTTAAATATAGGTGTCGATAGGCATTTCAGATATAGTTGCCGATTGGCATTTTTAAAATAGGTGTCGATAGGCATTTCAGATATAGAAGCCGATAGGCATTTCAAATATAGGTGCCGATAGGCATTCCAGATATGGTTGCCGATAGGCATTTCAAATATAGGTGCTGATAGGCATTTCAGATGTAGTTTCCGATAGGCATTTCAAAAATAGCTTCCGATGGGCATTTCAGATATAGGTGCAGATAGGCACTTCAGATATAGTTGCCGATTGGCATTTTAAAAATAGGTGCCGATAGGCATTTTAGATATAGAAGCCGATAGGCATTTCAAATATAGGTGCCGATAGGCATTCCAGATATGGTTGCCGATAGGCATTTCAAATATAGGTGCTGATAGGCATTTCAGATGTAGTTTTCGATAGGCATTTCAAAAATAGGTGCCGATAGGCATTTCAGATATAGGTGCCGATAGTCATTTCAGATATAGTTGCCGATTGGCATTTTAAAAATAGGTGCCGATAGGCATTTCAGATATAGGTGCCGATAGGCATTTCAGATATAGTTGCCGATTGGCATTTTAAAAATAGGTGCCGATAGGCATTTCAGATATAAGTGCCGATAGGCATTTCAGATATAGTTGCCGATTGGCATTTTAAAAATAGGTGCCAATATGCATTTCAGATATAGAAGCCGATAGGCATTTCAAATATAGGTGTCGATAGGCATTTCAGATATAGTTGCCGATTGGCATTTTAAAAATAGGTGCCGATAGGCATTTCAGATATAGGTGCCGATAGGCATTTCAGATATAGTTGCCGATTGGCATTTTAAAAATAGGTGCCGATAGGCATTTCAGATATAGGTGCCGATAGGCATTTCAGATATAGTTGCCGATTGGCATTTTAAAAATAGGTGCTAATATGCATTTCAGATATAGAAGCCGATAGGTATTTTAAATATAGGTGTCGATAGGCATTTCAGATATGGTTGCCGATAGGCATTTAAATATAGGTGCTGATAGGCATTTCAGATGTAGTTTCCGATAGGCATTTCAAAAATAGGTGCCGATAGGCATTTCAGATATAGGTGCCGATAGGCATTTCAGATATAGTTGCCGATTGGCATTTTAAAAATAGGTGCCGATAGGCATTTCAGATATAGGTGCCGATAGGCATTTTATATATAGTTGCCGATTGGCATTTTAAAAATAGGTGCCGATAGGCATTTCAGATATAGGTGACGATAGGCATTTCATATATAGTTGCCGATTGGCATTTTAAAAATAGGTGCCAATAGGCATTTCAGATATAGAAGCCGATAGGTATTTTAAATATAGGTGTCGATAGGCATTTCAGATATGGTTGCCGATAGGCATTTCAAATATAGGTGCTGAGAGGCATTTTAGATGTAGTTTCCGATAGGCATTTCAAAAATAGGTGCCGATAGGCATTTCAAATATAGATGCTGATAGGCATTTCAGATGTAGTTTCCAATAGGCATTTAAAAAATAGGTGCCGATAGGCATTTCAGATATAGGTGCCGATAGGCATTTCAGATATAGTTGCCGATTGGCATTTTAAAAATAGGTGCCGATAGGCATTTCAGATATAGTTGCCGATTGGCATTTTAAAAATAGGTGCCGATAGGCATTTCAGATATAGAAGCCGATAGGCATTTCAAATATAGGTGTCGATAGGCATTTCAGATATGGTTGCCGATAGGCATTTCAAATATAGGTGCTGATAGGCATTTCAGATGTAGTTTCCAATAGGCATTTCAAAAATAGGTGCCGATAGGCATTTCAGATATAGGTGCCGATAGGCATTTCAGATATAGTTGCCGATTGGCATTTTAAAAATAGGTGCCGATAGGCATTTCAGATATAGAAGCCGATAGGCATTTCAAATATAGGTGCCGATAGGCATTCCAGATATGGTTGCCGATAGGTATTTCAAATATAGGTGCTGATAGGCATTTCAGATGTAGTTTTCGATAGGCATTTCAAAAATAGGTGCCGATAGGCATTTCAGATATAGGTGCCGATAGTCATTTCAGGTATAGTTGCCAATTGGCATTTTAAAAATTGGTGCCGATAGGCATTTCAGATATAGAAGCCGATAGGCATTTTAAATATAGGTGCCGATAGGCATTCCAGATATGGTTGGCGATAGGCATTTCAAATATAGGTGCTGATAGGCATTTCAGATGTAGTTTCCGATAGGCATTTCAAAAATAGGTGCCGATAGGCATTTCAGATATAGGTGCCGATAGGCATTTCAGATATAGTTGCCGATTTGCATTTTAAAAATAGGTGCCGATAGGCATTTCAGATATAGGTGCCAATAGGCATTTCAGATATAGTTGCCGATTGGCATTTAAAAAATAGGTGCCGATAGGCATTTCAGATATAGAAGCCGATAGGTATTTCAAATATAGGTGTCGATAGGCATTTCAGATATGGTTGCCGATAGGCATTTCAAATATAGGTGCTGATAGGCATTTCAGAAGTAGTTTCCGATAGGCATTTCAAAAAAAGGTGCCGATAGGCATTTTAGATATAGGTGCCGATAGGCATTTCAGATATAGTTGCCGATTGGCATTTTAAAAATAGGTGTCGATAGGCATTTCAGATATAGAAGCCCATAGGCATTTCAAATATAGGTGCCGATAGGCAATCCAGATATGGTTGCCGATAAGCATTTCAAATATAGGTGCTGATAGGCATTTTAGATGTAGTTTCCGATAGGCATTTCAAAAATAGGTGCCGATAGGCATTTCAGATATAGGTGCCGATAGGCATTTCAGATATAGTTGCCGATTGGCATTTTAAAAATAGGCGCCGATAGGCATTACAGATACAGAAGCCGACAGGCATTTCAAATATAGGTGCCGATAGGCATTCCAGATATGGTTGCCGCTAGGCATTTCAAATATAGGTGCTGATAGTCATTTCAGATGTAGTTTCCGATAGGCATTTCAAAAATAGGTGCCGATAGGCATTTCAGATATAGGTGCCGATAGGCATTACAGATATAGTTGCCGATTGGCATTTTAAAAATAGGTGCCGATAGGCATTTCAGATATAGAAGCCGTTAGGCATTTCAAATATAGGTGCCGATAGGCATTCCAGATATGGTTGCCGATAGGCATTTCAAATATAGGTGCTGATAGGCATTTCAGATGTAGTTTCCGATAGGCATTTAAAAAATAGGTGCCGATAGGCATCTCAGATATAGGTGCCGATAGGCATTTCAGGTATAGTTGCCGATTGGCATTTTAAAAATAGGTGCTGATAGGCATTTCAGATATAGAAGCCGATAGGCATTTTAAATATAGGTGCCGATAGGCATTCCAGATATGGTTGGCGATAGGCATTTCAAATATAGGTGCTGATAGGCATTTCAGATGTAGTTTCCGATAGGCATTTCAAAAATAGGTGCCGATAGGCATTTCAGATATAGGTGCCGATAGGCATTTCAGATATAGTTGCCGATTTGCATTTTAAAAATAGGTGCCGATAGGCATTTCAGATATAGGTGACAATAGGCATTTCAGATATAGTTGCCGATTGGCATTTAAAAAATAGGTGCCGATAGGCATTTCAGATATAGAAGCCGATAGGTATTTCAAATATAGGTGTCGATAGGCATTTCAGATATGGTTGCCGATAGGCATTTCAAATATAGGTGCTGATAGGCATTTCAGATGTAGTTTCCGATAGGCATTTCAAAAAAAGGTACCGATAGGCATTTCAGATATAGGTGCCGATAGGCATTTCAGATATAGTTGCCGATTGGCATTTTAAAAATAGGTGTCGGTAGGCATTTCAGATATAGAAGCCAATAGGCATTTCAAATATAGGTGCCGATAGGCATTCCACATATGGTTGCCGATAGGCATTTCAAATATAGGTGCTGATAGGCATTTTAGATGTAGTTTCCGATAGGTATTTCAAAAATTGATGCCGATCTGCATTTCAGATATAGGTGCCGATAGGCATTTCAGATATAGTTGCCGATTGGCATTTTAAAAACAGGTGCCGATAGGCATTTCAGATATAGAAGCCGATAGGTATTTCAAATATAGGTGTCGATAGGCATTTCAGATATGAATGCCGATAGGCATTTCAGATATAGGTGCCGATAGGCATTTCAGATATAGTTGCCGATTTGCACTTTAAAAATAGGTGCCGATAGGCATTTCAGATATAGGTGCCAATAGGCATTTCAGATATAGTTGCCGATTGGCATTTAAAAAATAGGTGCCGATAGGCATTTCAAATATAGAAGCCGATAGGCATTTCAAATATAGGTGCCGATAGGCATTCCAGATATGGTTGCCGATAGGCATTTCAAATATAAGTGCTGATAGGCATTTCAGATGTAGTTTCCGATAGGCATTTCAAAAATAGGTACCGATAGGCATTTCAGATATAGGTGCCGATAGGCATTTCAGAAATAGTTGCCAATTGGCATTTTAAAAATAGGTGTCGATAGGGATTTCAGATATGGAAGCCGATAGGCATTTCAAATATAGGTGCCGATAGGCATTCCAGATATGGTTGCCGATAGACATTTCAAATATAGGTGCTGATAGGCATTTCAGATGTAGTTTCCGATAGGCATTTCAAAAGTTGGTGCTGATAGGCATTTTAGATATAGGTGCCGATAGGCATTTCAGATATAGTTGCCGATTGGCATTTTAGAAATAAGTGCCGATAGGCATTTCAGATATAGAAGCCGATAGGTATTTCAAATATAGGTGTCGGTAGGCATTTCAGATATGGTTGCTGATAGGCATTTCAAATTCTGGTGCTGATAGGCATTTCAGATGTAGTTTCCAATAGGCATTTCAAAAATAGGTGCCGATAGGCATTACAGATATAGGTGCCGATAGGCAATTCAGATATAGTTGCCGATTGGCATTTTAAAAATAGGTGCCGATAGGCATTTCAGATATAGGTGCCGATAGGCATTTCAGATATAGTTGCCGATTGGCATTTTAAAAATAGGTGCCAATAGGCATTTCAGATATAGAAGCCGATAGGTATTTTAAATATAGGTGTCGATAGGCATTTCAGATATGGTTGCTGATAGGCATTTCAAATATAGGTGCTGATAAACATTTCAGATGTAGTTTCCGATAGGCATTTCAAAAATAGGTGCCGATAGGCATTTCAGATATAGATGCCGATAGGCATTTCAATTATAGGTGCCGATAGGCATTCCAGATATGGTTGCCGATAGGCATTTCAAATATAGGTGCTGATAGGCATTTCAGATGTAGTTTCCGATAGGAATTTCAAAAATAGGTGCCGATAGGCATTTCAGATATAGGTGCTGATAGGCATTTCAGATATAGTTGCCAATTGGCATTTTATAAATAGGTGCCGATAGGCAATTCAGATATAGAAGCCGATAGGCATTTCAAATATAGGTGCCGATAGGCATTCCAGATATTGTTGCCGATAGGCATTTCAAATATAGGTGCTGATAGGCATTTTAGATGTAGTTTCCGATAGGCATTTCAAAAATTGATGCCGATAGGCATTTCAGATATAGGTGCCGATAGGCATTTCAGATATAGTTGCCGATTGGCATTTTACAAACAGGTGCCGATAGGCATTTCAGATATAGAAGCCGATAGGTATTTCAAATATAGGTGTCGATAGGCATTTCAGATATGGTTGCCGATAGGCATTTTAAATATAGGAGCAGATAGGTATTTCAGATGTAGTTTCCGAAAGGCATTTCAAAAATAGGTGCCGATAGGCATTTCAGATATAGTTGCCGATAGGCATTTCAAATATAGGTGCTGATAGGCATTTTAGATGTAGTTTCCGATAGGAATTTCAAAAATAGGTGCCGATAGGCATTTCAGATATAGGTGCTGATAGGCATTTCAGATATAGTTGCCAATTGGCATTTTAAAAATAGGTGCCGATAGGCAATTCAGATATAGAAGCCGATAGGCATTTCAAATATAGGTGCCGATAGGCAATTCAGATATTGAAGCCGATAGGCATTTCAAATATAGGTGCCGATAGGCATTCCAGATATGGTTGCCGATAGGCATTTCAAATATAGGTGCTGATAGGCATTCCAGATGTAGTTTCCGATAGGCATTTCAGATATAGAAGCCGATAGGTATTTTAAATATAGGTGTCGATAGGCATTTCAGATATAGTTGCCGATTGGCATTTTTAAAATAGGTGTCGATAGGCATTTCAGATATAGAAGCCGATAGGCATTTCAAATATAGGTGCCGATAGGCATTCCAGATATGGTTGCCGATAGGCATTTCAAATATAGGTGCTGATAGGCATTTCAGATGTAGTTTCCGATAGGCATTTCAAAAATAGCTTCCGATGGGCATTTCAGATATAGGTGCAGATAGGCACTTCAGATATAGTTGCCGATTGGCATTTTAAAAATAGGTGCCGATAGGCATTTTAGATATAGAAGCCGATAGGCATTTCAAATATAGGTGCCGATAGGCATTCCAGATATGGTTGCCGATAGGCATTTCAAATATAGGTGCTGATAGGCATTTCAGATGTAGTTTTCGATAGGCATTTCAAAAATAGGTGCCGATAGGCATTTCAGATATAGGTGCCGATAGTCATTTCAGATATAGTTGCCGATTGGCATTTTAAAAATAGGTGCCGATAGGCATTTCAGATATAGGTGCCGATAGGCATTTCAGATATAGTTGCCGATTGGCATTTTAAAAATAGGTGCCGATAGGCATTTCAGATATAAGTGCCGATAGGCATTTCAGATATAGTTGCCGATTGGCATTTTAAAAATAGGTGCCAATATGCATTTCAGATATAGAAGCCGATAGGCATTTCAAATATAGGTGTCGATAGGCATTTCAGATATAGTTGCCGATTGGCATTTTAAAAATAGGTGCCGATAGGCATTTCAGATATAGGTGCCGATAGGCATTTCAGATATAGTTGCCGATTGGCATTTTAAAAATAGGTGCCGATAGGCATTTCAGATATAGGTGCCGATAGGCATTTCAGATATAGTTGCCGATTGGCATTTTAAAAATAGGTGCTAATATGCATTTCAGATATAGAAGCCGATAGGTATTTTAAATATAGGTGTCGATAGGCATTTCAGATATGGTTGCCGATAGGCATTTAAATATAGGTGCTGATAGGCATTTCAGATGTAGTTTCCGATAGGCATTTCAAAAATAGGTGCCGATAGGCATTTCAGATATAGGTGCCGATAGGCATTTCAGATATAGTTGCCGATTGGCATTTTAAAAATAGGTGCCGATAGGCATTTCAGATATAGGTGCCGATAGGCATTTTATATATAGTTGCCGATTGGCATTTTAAAAATAGGTGCCGATAGGCATTTCAGATATAGGTGCCGATAGGCATTTTATATATAGTTGCCGATTGGCATTTTAAAAATAGGTGCCAATAGGCATTTCAGATATAGAAGCCGATAGGTATTTTAAATATAGGTGTCGATAGGCATTTCAGATATGGTTGCCGATAGGCATTTCAAATATAGGTGCTGAGAGGCATTTTAGATGTAGTTTCCGATAGGCATTTCAAAAATAGGTGCCGATAGGCATTTCAAATATAGGTGCCGATAGGCATTTCAGATATAGTTGCCGATTGGCATTTTAAAAATAGGTGCTAATATGCATTTCAGATATAGAAGCCGATAGGTATTTTAAATATAGGTGTCGATAGGCATTCCAGATATGGTTGCCGATAGGCATTTCAAATATAGGTGCTGATAGGCATTTCAGATGTAGTTTCCGATAGGCATTTCAAAAGTTGGTGCTGATAGGCATTTTAGATATAGGTGCCGATAGGCATTTCAGATATAGTTGCCGATTGGCATTTTAGAAATAAGTGCCGATAGGCATTTCAGATATAGAAGCCGATAGGTATTTCAAATATAGGTGTCGGTAGGCATTTCAGATATGGTTTGTTGATAGGCATTTCAAATTCTGGTGCTGATAGGCATTTCAGATGTAGTTTCCAATAGGCATTTCAAAAATAGGTGCCGATAGGCATTACAGATATAGGTGCCGATAGGCAATTCAGATATAGTTGCCGATTGGCATTTTAAAAATAGGTGCCGATAGGCATTTCAGATATAGAAGCGATAGGCATTTCAAATATAGGTGCCGATAGGCATTCCAAAAATGGTTGCCGATAGGCATTTCAAATATAGGTGCTGATAGGCATTTCAGATGTAGTTTTCGATAGGTTTTTCAAAAATAGGTGCCGATAGGCATTTCAGATATAGGTGCCGATAGTCATTTTAGGTATAGTTGCCAATTGGCATTTTAAAAATTGGTGCCGATAGTCATTTTTAGATATAGAAGCCGATAGGCATTTCAAATATAGGTGCCGATAGGCAATCCAGATATGGTTGCCGATAGGCATTTCAAATATAGGTGCTGATAGGCATTTTAGATGTAGTTTCCGATAGGCATTTCAAAAATATGTGCCGATAGACATTTCAGATATAGGTGCCGATAGGCATTACAGATATAGTTGCCGATTGGCATTTTAAAAATAGGTGCTGATAGGCATTTCAGATATAGAAGCCGATAGGCATTTTAAATATAGGTGCCGATAGGCATTCCAGATATGGTTGCCGATAGGCATTTCAAATATAGGTGCTGATAGGCAATTCAGATGTAGTTTCCGATCGGCATTTCAAAAATAGGTGCCGATATACATTTCAGACATAGGTGCCGATAGGCATTTCAGAAAAAGTTGTCGATTGGCATTTTAAAAATAGGTGCCGATAGGCATTTCAGATATAGAAGCCGATAGGCATTTCAAATATAGGTGCCGATAAGCATTCCAGTTATGGTTGCCGATAGGCATTTTAAATATAGATGCTGATAGGCAATTCAGATGTAGTTTACGATAGGCATTTCAAAAATAGGTGCCGATAGGCATTTCAGATATAGGTGCCGATAGGCATTTCAGATATAGTTGCCAATTGGCATTTTAAAAATAGGTGCCGATAGGCAATTTAAATATAGAAGCCGATAGGCATTTCAAATATAGGTGCCGATAGGCATTCCAGATATGGTTGCCGATAGGCATTTCAAATATAGGTGCTGATAGGCATTTCAAAAGTAGTTTCCGATAGGCATTTCAAAAATTGGTGCCGATAGGCATTTCAGATATAGGTGCCGATAGGCATTTCAGATATAGTTGCCGATTGGCATTTAAAAAATAGGTGCCGATAGGCATTTCAGAGATAGAAGCCGATAGGTATTTCAAGTATAGGTGTCGATAGGCATTCCAGATATGCTTGCCGATAGGCATTTCAAATATAGGTGCTGATAGGCATTTCAGATGTAGTTTCCGATAGGCATTTCAAAAATAGGTGCCGATAGGCATTTCAGATATAGGTGCCGATAGGCATTTCAGATATAGTTGCCGATTGGCATTTTAAAAAAAGGTGCCGATAGTCATTTCAGATATAGAAGCAGATAGGCATTTCAAATATAGGTGCCGATAGGCATTCCAGATCTGGTTGCCGAGAGGCATTTCAAATATAAGTGCTGATAGGCATTTCAGATGTATTTTCCGATAGGCATTTCAACAATAGGTACCGATAGGCATTTTAGATATAGGTGCCGATAGGCATTTCAGATATAGTTGCCAATTGGCATTTTAAAAATAGGTGTCGTTAGGCATTTCAGATATAAAAGCCGATAGGTATTCTAAATATAGGTGCCGATAGGCATTCCAGATATGGTTGCCGATAGGCATTTCAAATATAGGTGCTGATAGGCATTTCAGATGTAGTTTTCGATAGGCATTTCAAAAATAGGTGCCGATTGGCATTTCAGATATAGGTGCCGATAGGCACTTCAGATATAGTTGCCGATTGGCATTTTTAAAATAGGTGCCGATAGGCATTTCAGATATAGAAGCCGATAGGCATTTCAAATATAGGTGCCGATAGGCATTCCAGATATGGTTGCCGATAGGCATTTCAAATATAGGTGCTAATAGGCATTTCAGATGTAGTTCCCGATAGGCATTTCAAAAATAGGTGGCGATAGGCATTTCAGATATAGGTGCCGATAGGCATTTCAGATATAGTTGCCGATTGGCATTTTAAAAATAGGTGCCGATAGGCATTTCAGATATAGAAGCCGATAGGCATTTCAAATATAGGTGCCGATAGGCATTCCAGATATGGTTGCCGATAGGAATTTCAAATATAGGTGCTGATAGGCATTTCAGATGTAGTTTCCGATAGGCATTTCAAAAATTGGTGCCGATAGGCATTTCAGATATAGGTGCGGATAGGCATTTCAGATATAGTTGCCGATTGGCATTTTAAAAATAGGTGCCGATAGGCATTTCAGATATAGAAGCCGATAGGCATTTCAAATATAGGTGCCGATAGGCATTCCAGATATGGTTGCCGATAGGAATTTCAAATATAGGTGCTGATAGGCATTTCAGATGTAGTTTCCGATAGGCATTTCAAAAATAGGTGCCGATAGGCATTTCAGATATAGGTGCCGATAGGCATTTCAGATATAGTTGCCGAATGGCATTTTAAAAATAGGTGTCGATAGGCATTTCAGATATAGAAGCCGATAGGCATTTCAAATATAGGTGCCGATAGGAATGCCAGATATGTTTGCCGATAGGCATTTTAAATATAGGTGCTGATAGGCATTCCAGATGTAGTTTCCGATAGGCATTTCAAAAATTGGTGCCGATAGGCATTTTAGTTATAGGTGCCGATAGGTATTTCAGATATAGTTACCGATTGGCATTTTAAAAATAGGTCTGATAGGCATTTCAGATGTATTTTCCGATAGACATTTCAAAAATAGGTACCGATAGGCATTTCACATATAGGTGCCGATAGGCATTTCAGATATAGTTGCCAATTGGCATTTTAAAAATAGGTATCGATAGGCATTTCCGATATAGAAGCCGATAGGCATTTCAAATATAGGTGCCGATAGGCATTCCAGATATGGCTGCCGATAGGGATTTCAAATATAGGTGCTAATAGGCATTTCAGATGTAGTTTCCGATAGGCATTTCAAAAATTGGTGCCGATAGGCATTTCAGATATAGGTGCCGATAGGCATTTCAGATATAGTTGCCGATTAGCATTTTAAAAATAGGTGCCGATAGGCATTTCAGATATAGAAGCCGATAGGTTTTTCAAATATAGGTGTCGATAGGCATTTCAGATATGTTTGCCGATAGGCATTTCAAATATAGGTGCTGATAGGCATTTCAGATGTAGTTACCGATAGGCATTTCAAAAATAGGTGCCGATAGTCATTTCAGATAGAGTTGCCGATTGGCATTTTAAAAATAGGTGCCGATAGGCATTTTAGATGTAGTTTCCGATAGGCATTTCAAAAATAGGTGCCGATAGGCATTTCAGATATAGGTGCCGATAGGCATATCAGATATAGTTGCCGATAGGCATTTAAAATATAGGTGCCGATAGGCATTTCAGATATAGGTGCCGATAGGCACTTCAGATATAGTTGCCGATTGGCATTTTAAAAATAGGTGCCGATAGGCATTTCAGATATAGAAGCCGATAGGCATTTCAAAAATAGGTGCCGATAGGCATTCCAGATATGGTTGCCGATAGGGATTTCAAATATAGGTGCTTATAGGCATTTCAGATGTTGTTTCCGATAGGCATTTCAGATGTAGTTTCCGATAGGCATTACAAAAATAGGTGCCGATAGGCATTTCAGATATAGGTGCCGATAGGCATTACAGATATAGTTGCCGATTAGCATTTAAAAAATAGGTGCCGATAGGCATTTCAGATATAGAAGCCGATAGGCATTTCAAATATAGGTGCCGATAGGCATTCCAGATATAGTTGCCGATAGGCATTTTAAATATAGGTGCTGATAGGCATTTCAGATGTAGTTTTCTATAGGCATTTCAAAAATAGGTGCCGATAGGCATTTTAGATATAGGTGCCGATAGGCATTTCAAATATAGTTGCCGATTGGCATTTTAAAAATAGGTGCCGATAGGCATTTCAGATATGGAAGCTGATAGGCATTTCAAATATAGGTGCCGATAAGCATTCCAGATATGGTTGCCGATAGGCATTTCAAATATAGGTGCTGATAGGCATTTCAGATGTAGTTTCCGATAGGCAATTCAAAAATTGGTGCCGATAGGCATTTCAGATATAGGTGCCGATAGGCATTTCAGATATAGTTGCCGATTGGCATTTTAAAAATAGGTGCCGATAGGCATTTCAGATATAGAAGCCGATAGGTATTTCAAATATAGGTGTCGATAGGCATTTCAGATATGGTTGCCGATAGGCATTTCAAATATAGGTGCTGATAGGCATTTCAGATGTAGTTTCCGATAGGAATTTCAAAAATATGTGCCGATAGGCATTTCAGATATAGGTGCCGATAGGCATTTCAGATATAGTTGCCGATTGGCATTTTAAAAATAGGTGTCAATAGGCATTTCAGATATAGAAGCCGATACGCATTTCAAATATAGGTGTCGATAGGCATTCCAGATATGGTTGCCGATAGGCATTTCAAATATAGGTGCTGATGGGCATTCCAGATGTAGTTTCCGATAGGCATTCCAAAAATTGGTGCCGATAGGCATTTCAGATATAGGTACCGATAGGCATTTCAGATATAGGTGCTGATAGGCATTTCAGATATAGTTACCGATTGGCATTTTAAAAATAGGTGCCGATTGGCATTTCAGATATAGAAGCCGATAGGCATTTCAAATATAGGTGTCGATAGGCATTTCAGATATGGTTGCCGATAGGCATTTCAAATATAGGTGCTGATAGGCATTTCAGATGTAGTTTCCGATAGGCATTTCAAAAATAGGTGCCGATAGGCATTTCAGATATAGGTGCCGATAGGCATTTCAGATATAGTTGCCGATTGGCATTTTAAAAATAGGTGCCGGTAGGCATTTCAGATATGGAAGCTGATAGGCATTTCAAATATAGTTGCCGATAAGCATTCCAGATATGGTTGCCGATAGGCATTTCAAATATAGGTGCTGATAGGCATTTCAGATGTAGTTTCCGATAGGCATTTCAAAAATTGGTGCCGATAGGCATTTCAGATATAGGTGCCGATAGGCATTTCAGATGTAGTTGCCGATTGGCATTTTAAAAATAGGTGCCGACGGGCATTTCAGATATAGAAGCCGATAGGTATTTCAAATATAGGTGTCGATAGGCATTTCAGATATGGTTGCCGATAGGCATTTCAAATATAGGTGCTGATAGGCATTTCAGATGTAGTTTCCGATAGGAATTTCAAAAATAATTGCCGATAGGCATTTCAGATATAGGTGCCGATAGGCATTTCAGATATAGTTGCCATTTGGCATTTTAAAAATAGGTGCGGATAGGCATTTCAGATATAGAAGCCTATAGGCATTTCAAATATAGGTGCCTATAGGCATTCCAGATATAATTGCCGATAGGCATTTCAAATATAGGTGCTGATAGGCATTTTTGATGTAGTTTCCGATAGGCATTTCAAAAATTGATGCTGATAGGCATTTCAGATATAGGTGCCGATAGGCATCTCAGATATAGGTGCCGATAGGCATTTCAGTTATAGTTGCCGATTGGCATTTTAAAAATAGGTGCCGATAGGCATTTCAGATATAGAAGCCGATATGCATTTCAAATATAGGTGCCGATAGGCATTCCAGATATGGTTGCCGATAGGCATTTCAAATATAAGTGCTGATAGGCATTTCAGATGTAGTTTCCGATAGGCATTTCAAAAATAGGTACCGATAGGCATTTCAGATATAGGTGACGATAGGCATTTCAGATATAGAAGCCGATAGGCTTTTCAAATATAGGTGCCAATAGGCATTCCAGCTATGGTTGCCCATAGGCATTTCAAATTTAGGTGCTGATAGGCATTTCAGATGTAGTTTCCGATAGGCATTTCAAAAATTGGAGACGATAGGCATTTCAGATATAGGTGCCGATAGGCATTTCAGATATAGTTGCCGATTGGCATTTTAAAAATAGGTGCCGAAAGGCATTTCAGATATAGAAGCCGATAGGTATTTCAAATGTAAGTGTCGATAGGCATTTCAGATATGGCTGCCGATAGGCATTTCAAATATAGGTGCCGATAGGCATTTCAGATGTAGTTTCCGATAGGCATTTTAAAAATAGGTGCCGATAGGCATTTCAGATATAGGTGCCGATAGGCATTTCAGATATAGTTTCTGATTGGCATTTTAAAAATAGGTGCTGATAAGCATTTTAGCTGTAGTTTCCGATTAGCATTTCAAAAATAGGTGCCAAAGGCATATCAGATATGGTTGCCGATAGGCATTTAAAATATAGGTGCCGATAGGCAATTCAAATATAGGTGTCGATAGGCATTTCAGATATAAATGCCGAAAGGCAATTCAGATATAGGTGCCGATAGGCATTTCTGATGTGGTTGCCGATAGGCATTTCAAATATAGGTGCTGATAGGCATTTCAGATGTAGTTTTCGATAGGCATTTCAAAAAGAGGTGCCGATAGGCATTTCAGATATAGGCGCCGATAGGCAATTCAGATATAGTTGCCGATTGGCATTTTAAAAATAGGTGCCGATAGGCATTTCAGATATAGAAGCCGATAGGCATTTCAAATATAGGTGCCGATAGGCATTCCAGATATGGTTGCCGATAGGCATTTCAAATATAGGTGCTGATAGGCATTTTAGATGTAGTTTCCGATAGGCATTTCAAAAATAGGTGCCGATAGGCATTTCAGGTATAGGTGCCGATAGGCATTTCAGATATAGTTGCCGATTGGCATTTTAAAAATAGGTGCCAATAGGCATTTCAGATATAGTTGACGATTGGCATTTTAAAAATAGGTGTCGATAGGCATTTCAGATATAGATGCCTATAGGCATTTCAAATATAGGTGCCGATAAGCATTTTAGATATGGTTGCCGATACGCATTTCAAATATAGGTGCTGATAGGCATTTCAGATGTAGTTTCCGATAGGCATTTCAAAAATTGGTGCCGATAGGCATTTCAGATATAGGTGCCGATAGGCATTTCATATATATTTGCCGATTGGCATTTTAAAAATAGGTGCCGATAGGCATTTCAGATATAGAAGCCGATAGGTATTTCAAATATAGGTGTCGATAGGCATTTCAGATATGGTTGCCGATAGGCATTTCAAATATAGGTGCTGATAGGCATTTCAGATGTAGTTTCCGATAGGCGTTTCAAAAATTGGTGCCGATAGGCATTTCAGATATAGGTGCCGATAGGCATTTCAGATATAGTTGCCGATTGGCATTTTAAAAATAGGTGCCGATAGGCATTTCAGATTTAGAAGCCGATAGGTATTTCAAAAATAGGTGTCGATAGGCATTTCAGATATGGTAGCCGATAGGCATTTCAAATATAGGTGCTGATAGGCATTTCAGATGTAGTTTCCGATAGGCATTTCAAAAATAGGTGCCGATTGGCATTTCAGATATAGGTGCCGATAGGCATTCCAGATATAGTTGCCGATTGGCATTTTAAAAATAGGTGTCGATAGGCATTTCAGATATAGAAGCCGATAGGCATTTCAAATATAGGTGCCGATAGGCATTCCAGATATGGTTGCCGATAGGCATTTCAAATATAGGTGCTGATGGGCATTCCAGAATATGTAGTTTAAGATAGGCATTCCAAAAATTGGTGCCGATAGGCATTTCAGATATAGGTGCCGATAGGCATTTCAGATATAGTTACCGATTGGCATTTTAAAAATAGGTGCCGATTGGCATTTCAAATATAGATGCCGATAGGTATTTCAAATATAAGTGTCGATAGGCATTTCAAATATGGTTTCCGATAGGCATTTCAAATATAGATGCTGATAGGCATTTCAGATGTAGTTTCCGACAGGCATTTCAAAAATAGGTGCCGATAGGCATTTCAGATATAGGTGCCGATAGGCATTTCAGATATAGCTGCCGATTGGCATTTTAAAAATAGGTGCCGATAGGCATTTCAGATATAGAAGCCGATAGGCATTTCAAATATTGGTGCCGATAGGCATTCCAGATATTAGTGCCGATAGGCATTTCAGATATAGTTGCCATTTGGCATTTTAAAAATAGGTGCCGATAGGCATTTCAGATATAAAAGCCGATTGGCATTTTAAAAATAGGTGTCGATAGGCATTTCAGGTATAGAAGCCGATAGGCATTTCAAATATAGGTGCCGATAGGCATTTTAGATGTAGTTTCCGATAGGCATTTCAAAAATTGATGCTGATAGGCATTTCAGATATAGGTGCCGATAGGCATTTCAGATATAGGTGCCGATAGGCATTTCAGATATAGTTGCCGATTGGGATTTTAAAAACAGGTGCTGATAGGCATTTCAGATATAGAAGCCGATAGGCATTTCAGATATAGAAGCCGATAGGTATTTCAAATATAGGTGTCGATAGGCATTTCAGATATGGTTGCCGATGGGCATTTCAAATATATGAGCAGATAGGCATTTCAGATGTATTTTCCGAAAGGTATTTCAAAAATAGGTGCCGATAGGCATTTCAGATATAGGTGCCGATAGGCATTTCAGATATAGTTGCCAATTGGCATTTTAAAAATAGGTGTCGATAGGCATTTCAGATATAGAAGCCGATAGGCATTTCAAATATAGGTGCCGATAGGCATTCCAGATATGGTTGCCCATAGGCATTTCAAATAAAGGTGCTGATAGGCATTTCAGATGTAGTTTCCGATAGGCATTTCAAAAATAGGTACCGATAGGCATTTCAGTTATAGGTGCCGATATGCATTTCAGATATAGTTGCCGATTGGCATTTTAAAAATAGGTGTCGATAGGCATTTCAGATATAGAAGCCGATAGGCATTTCAAATATAGGTGCCGATAGGCATTCCAGATATGGTTGCCGATAGGCATTTCAAATATAGGTGCTGATAGGCATTCCAGATGTAGTTTCCTATAGGCATTCCAAAAATTGGTGCCGATAGGCATTTTAGATATAGGTGCCAAAGGGCATTTCAGATATAGTTGCCGATTGGCATTTTAAAAATAGGTGCCGATAGGCATTTCAGATATAGAAGCCGATAGGCATTTCAAATATAGGTGCCGATAGGCATTCCAGATATGGTTGCCGATAGGCATTTCAAATATAGGTGCTGATAGGCATTCCAGATGTAGTTTCCGATAGGCATTCCAAAAATTGGTGCCGATAGGCATTTTAGATATAGGTGCCAAAAGGCATTTCAGATATAGTTGCCGATTGGCATTTTAAAAATAGGTGCCGATAGGCATTTCAGATATAGAAGCCGATAGGTATTTTAAATATAGGTGTCGATAGGCATTTCAGATATGGTTGCCGATAGGCATTTCAAATATAGGTGCTGATAGGCATTTTAGATGTAGTTTCCGATAGGCATTTCAAAAATAGGTGCCGATAGGCATTTCAGATATAGGTGCCGATAGGCATTTCAGATATAGTTGCCGATTGGCATTTTAAAAATAGGTGTCGATAGGCATTTTAGATATAGAAGCCGATAGGCATTTCAAATATAGGTGCCGATAGGCATTTCAGATATGGTTGTCGATAGGCATTTCAGATATAGGTGCCGATAGGCATTTCAGATATAGTTGCCGATTGGCATTTTAAAAATAGGTGTCGATAGGCATTTTAGATATAGAAGCCGATAGGCATTTCAGATATAGGTGCCGATAGGCATTTCAGATATAGTTGCCGATTGGCATTTTAAAAATAGGTGTCGATAGGCATTTCAGATATAGAAGCCGATAGGCATTTCAAATATAGGTGCCGATAGGCATTCCAGATATGGTTGCCGATAGGCATTTCAAATATAGGTGCTGATAGGCATTCCAGATGTATTTTCCGATAGGCATTTCAAAAATTGGTGCCGATAGGTATTTCAGTTATAGGTGCCGATAAGCATTTCAGATATAGTTACCGATTGGCATTTTAAAAATAGGTGCCGATAGGCATTTCAGATATAGAAGCCGATAGGTATTTCAAATATAGGTGTCGATAGGCATTTCAGATATGGTTGACGATAGACATTTCAAATATAGGTGCTGATAGGCATTTCAGATGTAGTTTCCGATAGGCATTTCAAAAATAGGTGCCGATAGGCATTTCAGATATAGTTGCCAATTGACATTTTAAAAATAGGTGCCGATAGGCATTTCAGATATAGAAGCCGATAGGCATTTCAAATATAGGTGCCGATAGGCATTCCAGATATGGTTGCCGATAGGCATTTCAAATATAGGTGCTGTTAGGCATTTTAGATGTAGTTTCCAATAGGCATTTCAAAAATTGATGCCGATAGGCATTACAGATATAGGTGCCGATAGGTATTTCAGATATAGTTGCCGATTGGCACTATAAAAACAGGTGCCGATAGGCATTTCAGATATAGAAGCCGATAGGTATTTCAAATATAGGTGTCGGTTGGCATTTCAGATATGGTTCCTGATAGGCATTTTAAATATAGGAGCAGATAGGCATTTCAGATGTAGTTTCCGAAAGACATTTCATAAATAGGTGCCGATAGGAATTTCAGATATAGGTGCCGATAGGCATTTCAGATATAGTTGCCGATTGGTATTTTAAAAATAGGTGCCGATAGGCATTTCAGTTATAGAAGCCGATAGGCATTTCAAATATAGGTGCCAATAGGCATTCCAGATATGGTTGCCGATAGGCATTTCAAATATAAGTACTGATAGGCATTTCAGATGTAGTTTCCGATAGGCATTTCAAAAATAGGTGCAGATAGGCATTTCAGATAGAGGTGCCGATAGGCATTTCAGATATAGTTGCCGATTGGCATTTTAAAAATAGGTGCCGATAGGCATTTCAGATATAGACGCCAATAGGCATTTCAAATATAGGTGCCGATAGGCATTTCAGATATAGAAGCCGTTAGGCATTTCAAATATAGGTGCCGATAGGCATTCCAGATATGGTTGCCGATAGGCATTTCAAATATAGGTGCTGATAGGCATTTCAGATGTAGTTTCCGATAGGCATTTCAAAAATAAATGCCGATAGGCATTTCAGATATAGGTGCCGATAGGCATTTCAATATAGGTGCCGATAGGCACTTCAGATATAGTTGCCGATTGGCATTTTAAAAATAGGTGCCGCTAGGCATTTCAGATATAGAAACCGATAGACATTTCAAATATAGGTGCCGATAGCCATTCCAAATATGGTTGCTGATAGGCAATTCAAATATAGGTGCTGATAGGCATTTCAGATGTAGTTTCCGATAGGCATTTCAAAAATAGGTGCCGATAGGCATTTCAGATATAGGTGCCGATAGGCATTTCAGATATAGTTGCCGATTGGCATTTTAAAAATAGGTGCCGATAGGCATTTCAGATATAGAAGCCGATAGGCATTTCAAATATAGGTGCCGATAGGCATTCCAGATATGGTTGCCGATAGGCATTTCAAATATAGGTGCTGATAGGCATTTCAGATGTAGTTTCCGATAGGCATTTCAAAAATAGGTGCCGATAGGCATTTCAGATATAGGTGCCGATAGGCATTTCAGATATAGTTACCGATAGCCATTTTAAAAATAGGTGCCGATAGGCATTTTAGATATAGACGCCGATAGGCATTTCAAATATAGGTACCGATAGGCATTCCAGATATGGTTGCCGATAGGCATTTCAAATATAGGTGCTGATAGGCATTTCAGATGTAGTTTCCGAAAGGCATTTCAAAAATAGGTGCCGATAGGCATTTCAGATATAGGTGCCGATAGGCATTTCAGATATAGTTGCCGATTGGCATTTTAAAAATAGGTGCCGATAGGCATTTCAGATATAGACGCCAATAGGCATTTCAAATATAGGTGCCGATAGGCATTCCAGATATAGAAGCCGATAGGCATTTCAAATATAGGTGCCGATAGGCATTCCAGATATGGTTGCCGATAGGCATTTCAAATATAGGTGCTGATAGGCATTTAAGATGTAGTTTCCGATAGGCATTTCAAAAATTGGTGCCGATAGGCATTTCAGATATAGGTGCCGATAGGCATTTCAGATATAGTTGCCGATTGGCATTTTAAAAATAGGTGCCGATAGGCATTTCAGATATAGAGGCCGATAGGTATTTCAAATATAGGTGTCGATAGGTATTTCAGATATGGTTGCCGATAGGCATTTCAAATATAGGTGCTGATAGGCATTTCAGATGTAGTGTCCATTAGGCATTTCAAAAATAGGTGCCTACAGGCATTTCAGATATAGGTGCCGATAGGCATTTCAGATATAGTTGCCGAATGGCATTTTAAAAATAGGTGCAGATAGGCATTTTAGATGTAGTTTCCGATAGGCATTTCAAAAATAGGTGCCGATAGGCATTTCAGATATAGGTGCCGATAGGCATATCAGATATAGTTGCCGATAGGCATTTAAAATATAGGTGCCGATAGGCATTTCAAATATAGGTGTCGATAGGCTTTTCAGATATAAATGCCGAAAGGTATTTCAGATAGAGGTGCCGATAGGCATTTCTGATGTGATTGCCGATAGGCATTTCAAATATAGGTGCTGATAGGCATTGCAGATGTAGTTTTCGATAGGCATTTCAAAAATAGGTGCCGATAGGCATTTCAGATATAGGTGCTGATATGCACTTCAGATATAGTTGCCGATTGGCATTTTAAAAATAGGAACCGATAGGCATTTCAGATATAGAAGCCGATAGGCATTTCATATGTAGTTTCCGATAGGCATTTCAAAAATAGGTGCCGATAAGCCTTTCAGATATAGGTGCTGATATGCTTTACAGATATAGTTGCCGATTGGCATTTTAAAAATAGGTGCCGATAGGCATTTCAGATATAGAAGCCGATAGGTATTTCAAATATAGGTGTCGATAGGCATTTCAGATATGGTAGCCGATAGGCATTTCAAATATAGGTGCTTATAGGCATTTCAGATGTAGTTTCCAATAGGCATTTCAAAAATAGGTGCCGATAGGCATTTCAGATATAGCTGCCGATAGGCATTTCAGATATAGTTGCCGATTAGCATTTTAAAAATAGGTGTCGAAAAGCATTTCAGATATAGAAGTCGATAGGCATTTCAAATATAGGTGCCGATAGGCATTCCAGATATGGTTGCCGATAGGCCTTTCAAATATAGGTGCTGATAGGCATTCCAGATGTAGTTTCCGATAGGCATTTCAAAAATTGGTGCCGACAGGCATTTTAGATATAGGTGCCGATAGGCATTTCAGATATAGTTACCGATTGGCATTTTAAAAATAGGTGCCGATAGGCATTTCAGATATAGAAGCCGATAGGTATTTCAAATATAGGTGTCGAAAAGCATTTCAGATAAGGTTGCCGATAGGCATTTTAAATATAGGTGCTGATAGGCATTTCAGATGTAGTTTCCGATAGGCATTTCAAAAATAGGTGCCGATAGGCATTTCAGATATAGGTGCCGATAGGCATTTCAGATATAGTTGCCTATAGCCATTTTAAAAATAGGTGCCGATAGGCATTTCAGATATAGAAGCCGATAGGTATTTCAAATGTAAGTGTCGATAGGCATTTCAGATATGGCTGCCGATAGGCATTTCAGATGTAGTTTCCGATAGGCATTTCAAAAATAGGTGCCGATAGGCATTTCAGATATAGGTGCCGATAGGCATTTCAGATATAGTTGCCGATTGGCATTTTAAAAATAGGTGCTGAAAAGCATTTTAGATGTAGTTTCCGATTAGCATTTCAAAAATAGGTGCCAAAAGGCATATCAGATATGGTTGCCGATAGGCATTTAAAATATAGGTGCCGATAGGCATTTTAAATATAGGTGTCGATAGGCATTTCAGATATAAATGCCGAAAGGCAATTAAGATATAGGTGCCGATAGGCATTTCTGATGTGGTTGCCGATAGGCATTTCAAATATAGGTGCTGATAGGCATTTCAGATGTAGTTTTCGATAGGCATGTCAAAAAAAGGTGCCGATAGGCATTTCAGATATAGGTGCCGATAGGCAATTCAGATATAGTTGCCGATTGGCATTTTAAAAATAGGTGCCGATAGGCATTTCAGATATAGAAGCCGATAGGCATTTCAAATATAGGTGCCGATAGGCATTCCAGATATGGTTGCCGATAGGCATTTCAAATATAGGTGCTGATAGGCATTTCAGATGTAGTTTCCGATAGGCATTTCAAAAATAGGTGCCGATTGGCATTTCAGATATAGGTGCCGATAGGCATTCCAGATATATTTGCCGATTGGCATTTTAAAAATAGGTGTCGATAGGCATTTCAGATATAGAAGCCGATAGGCATTTCAAATATAGGTGCCGATAGGCATTCCAGATATGGTTGCCGATAGGCATTTCAAATATAGGTGCTGATGGGCATTCCAGATGTAGTTTAAGATAGGCATTCCAAAAATTGGTGCCGATAGGCATTTCAGATATAGGTGCCGATAGGCATTTCAGATATAGTTACCGATTGGCATTTTAAAAATAGGTGCCGATTGGCATTTCAAATATAGATGCCGATAGGTATTTCAAATATAAGTGTCGATAGGCATTTCAAATATGGTTTCCGATAGGCATTTCAAATATAGATGCTGATAGGCATTTCAGATGTAGTTTCCGATAGGCATTTCAAAAATAGGTGCCGATAGGCATTTCAGATATAGGTGCCGATAGGCATTTCAGATATAGCTGCCGATTGGCATTTTAAAAATAGGTGCCGATCGGAATTTCAGATATAGAAGCCGATAGGCATTTCAAATTTTGGTGCCGATAGGCATTCCAGATATTAGTGCCGGTAGGCATTTCAGATATAGTTGCCATTTGGCATTTTAAAAATAGGTGCCGATAGGCATTTCAGATATAAAAGCCGATTGGCATTTTAAAAATAGGTGTCGATAGGCATTTCAGGTATAGAAGCCGATAGGCATTTCAAATATAGGTGCCGATAGGCATTTTAGATGTAGTTTCCGATAGGCATTTCAAAAATTGATGCTGATAGGCATTTCAGATATAGGTGCCGATAGGCATTTCAGATATAGGTGCCGATAGGCATTTCAGATATAGGTGCCGATAGGCATTTCAGATATAGTTGCCGATTGGGATTTTAAAAACAGGTGCTGATAGGCATTTCAGATATAGAAGCCGATAGGCATTTCAGATATAGAAGCCGATAGGTATTTCAAATATAGGTGTCGATAGGCATTTCAGATATGGTTGCCGATAGGCATTTCAAATATATGAGCAGATAGGCATTTCAAATGTAGTTTCCGAAAGGCATTTCAAAAATAGGTGCCGATAGGCATTTCAGATATAGGTGCCGATAGGCATTTCAGATATAGTTGCCAATTGGCATTTTAAAAATAGGTGTCGATAGGCATTTCAGATATAGAAGCCGATAGGCATTTCAAATATAGGTGCCGATCGGCATTCCAGATATGGTTGCCCATAGGCATTTCAAATGAAGGTGCTGATAGGCATTTCAGATGTAGTTTCCGATAGGCATTTCAAAAATAGGTACCAATAGGCATTTCAGTTATAGGTGCCGATAGGCATTTCAGATATAGTTGCCAATTGGCATTTTAAAAATAGGTGTCGATAGGCATTTCAGATATAGAAGCCGATAGGCATTTCAAATATAGGTGCCGATAGGCATTCCAGATATGGTTGCCCATAGGCATTTCAAATATAGGTGCTGATAGGCATTTCAGATGTAGTTTCCGATAGGCATTTCAAAAATTGGAGACGATAGGCATTTCAGATATAGGTGCCGATAGGCATTTCAGATATAGTTGCCGATTGGCATTTTAAAAATAGGTGTCGATAGGCATTTCAGATATAGAAGCCGATAGGCATTTCAAATATAGGTGCCGATAGGCATTCCAGATATGGTTGCCGATAGGCATTTCAAATATAGGTGCTGATAAGCATTCCAGATGTAGTTTCCGATAGGCATTCCAAAAATTGGTGCCGATAGGCATTTTAGATATAGGTGCCGAAAGGCATTTCAGATATAGTTGCCGATTGGCATTTTAAAAATAGGTGCCGATAGGCATTTCAGATATAGAAGCCGATAGGTATTTTAAATAGAGGTGTCGACAGGCTTTTTAGATATGGTTGCCGATAGGCATTTCAAATATAGGTGCTGATAGGCGTTTTAGATGTAGTTTCCGATAGGCATTTCAAAAATAGGTGCCGATAGGCATTTCAGATATAGGTGCCGATAGGCATTTCAGATATAGTTGCCGATTGGCATTTTAAAAATAGGTGTCGATAGGCATTTTAGATATAGAAGCCGATAGGCATTTCAGATATAGGTGCCGATAGGCATTTCAGATATAGTTGCCGATTGGCATTTTAAAAATAGGTGTCGATAGGCATTTCAGATATAGAAGCCGATAGGCATTTCAAATATAGGTGCCGATAGGCATTCCAGATATGGTTGCCGATAGGCATTTCAAATATAGGTGCTGATAGGCATTCCAGATGTATTTTCCAATAGGCATTTCAAAAATTGGTGCCCATAGGTATTTCAGTTATAGGTGCCGATAGGCATTTCAGATATAGTTACCGATTGGCATTTTAAAAATAGGTGCCGATAGGCATTTCAGATATAGAAGCCGATAGGTATTTCAAATATAGGTGTCGTTAGGCATTTCAGATATGGTTGACGATAGGCATTTCAAATATAGGTGCTGATAGGCATGTCAGATGTAGTTTCCGATAGGCATTTCAAAAATAGGTGCCGATAGGCATTTCAGATATAGTTGCCAATTGACATTTTAAAAATAGGTGCCGATAGGCATTTCAGATATAGAAGCCGATACGCATTTCAAATATAGGTGCCGATAGGCATTCCAGATTTGGTTGCCGATAGGCATTTCAAATATAGGTGCTGTTAGGCATTTTAGATGTAGTTTCCAATAGGCATTTCAAAAATTGATGAAGATAGGCATTTCAGATATAGGTGCCGATAGGTATTTCAGATATAGTTGCCGATTGGCACTATAAAAACAGGTGCCGATAGGCATTTCAGATATAGAAGCCGATAGGTATTTCAAATATAGGTGTCGGTAGGCATTTCAGATATGGTTCCTGATAGGCATTTTAAATATAGGAGCAGATAGGCATTTCAGATGTAGTTTCCGAAAGACATTTGATAAATAGGTGCCGATAGGAATTTCAGATATAGGTGCCGATAGGCATTTCAGATATAGTTGCCGATTGGCATTTTAAAAATAGGTGCCGATAGGCATTTCAGTTATAGAAGCCGATAGGCATTTCAAATATAGGTGCCAATAGGCATTCCAGATATGGTTGCCGATAGGCATTTCAAATATAAGTACTGATAGGCATTTCAGATGTAGTTTCCGATAGGCATTTCAAAAATAGGTACCGATAGGCATTTCAGATATAGGTGCCGATAGGCATTTCAGATATAGTTGCCAATTGGCATTTTAAAAATAGGTGCCGATAGGCATTTCAGATATAGAAGCCGATAGGCATTTCAAATATAGGTGCCGATAGGCATTCCAGATATGGTTGCCGATAGGCATTTCAAATATAGGAGCTGATAGGCATTTCAGATGTAGTTTCCGATAGGCATTTCAAAAATAGGTGCCGATAGGCATTTCAGATATAGGTGCCGATAGGCATTTCAGATATAGTTGCCAATTGGCATTTTAAAAATAGGTGCCGATAGGCATTTCAGATATAGAAGCCGATAGGCATTTCAAATATAGGTGCCGATAGGCATTCCAGATATAGTTGCCGATAGGCATTTCAAATATAGGTGCTGATAGGCATTTTAGATGTAGTTTCCGATAGGCATTTCAAAAATTGATGCCGATAGGCATTTGAGATATAGGTGCCGATAGGCATTTCAGATATAGTTGCCGATTGGCATTTTAAAAACAGGTGCCGATAGGCATTTCAGATATAGAAGCCGATAAGTATTTCAAATATAGGTGTCGATAGGCATTTCAGATATGGTTGCCGATAGGCATTTCAAATATAGTAGCAGATAGGCATTTCAGATGTAGTTTCCGAAAGACATTTCAAAAATAGATGCCGATAGCAATTTCAGATATAGGTGCCGATAGGCATTTCAGATATAGTTGCCGATTGGCATTTTTAAAATAGGTGCCGATAGGCATGTCAGATATAGAAGCCGATAGGCATTTCAAATATAGGTGCCGATAGGAATTCCAGATATAGTTGCCGATAGGCATTTCAAATATAAGTGCTGATAGGCATTTCAGATGTAGTTTCCGATAGGCATTTCAAAAATAGGTACCGATAGGCATTTCAGATATAGGTGCCGATAGGCATTTCAGATATAGTGGCCAATTGGCATTTTAAAAATAGGTGTCGATAGGCATTTCAGATATAGAAGCCGATAAGCATTTTAAATATAGGTGCCGATAGGCATTGCAGATATTGTTGCCGATAGGCATTTCAAATATAGGTGCTGATAGGCATTTCAGATATAGTTGCCGATTGGCATTTTAAAAATAGGTGTTGATAGGCTTTTTTGATGTAGTTTCCGATAGGCATTTCAAAAATAGGTGCCGATAGGCATTTCAGATATAGGTGCCGATAGGCAATTCAAATATAGGAGCAGATAGGCATTTCAGATGTAGATTCCGAAAGACATTTCAAAAATAGGTGCCGATAGGCATTTCAGATATAGGTGCCGATAGGCATTTCAGATATAGTTGCCGATTGGCATTTTAAAAATAGGTGTTGATAGGCATTTTAGATGTAGTTTCCGATAGGCACTTCAAAAATAGGTGCCGATAGGCATTTCAGATATAGGTGCCGATAGGCAATTCAAATATAGGAGCAGATAGGCATTTCAGATGTAGATTCCGAAAGACATTTCAAAAATAGGTGCCGATAGGCATATCAGATATAGGTGCCGATAGGCATTTCAGATATAGTTGCTGATTGGCATTTTAAAAATAGGTGCCGATAGGCATTTCAGATATAGAAGCCGATAGGCATTTCAAATATAGGTGCCGATAGGCATTCCAGATATGGTTGCCGATAGGCATTTCAAATATAAGTGCTGATAAGCATTTCAGATGTAGTTTCCGATAGGCATTTCAAAAATAGGTACCGATAGGCATTTCAGATATAGGTGCCGATAGGCATTTCAGATATAGTTGCCAATTGGCATTTTAAAAATAGGTGTCGATAGGCATTTCAGATATAGAAGCCGATAGGCATTTCAAATATAGGTGCCGATAGGCATTCCAGATATGGTTGCCGATAGGCATTTCAAATATAGGTGCTGATAGGCATTTCAGATGTAGTTTCCGATAGGCATTTCAAAAATTGATGCCGATAGGCATTTCAGATATAGGTGCCGATAGGCATTTCAGATATAGTGTCCGATTGGCATTTTAAAAATAGGTACCGATAGGCATTTCAGATATAGAAGCCGATAGGTATTTCAAATATAGGTGCCGATAGGCATTTCAGATATGGTTGCCGATAGGCATTTCAAAATATATATATGCTGATAGGCATTTCAGATGTAGTTTCCGATACGCATTTCAAAAATAGGTGCCGATAGGCATTTCAGATATAGGTGCCGATAGGCATTTCAGATATAGTTGCCGATTGGCATTTTAAAAATAGGTGCCGATAGGCATTTCAGATATAGAAGCCGATAGGCATTTCAAATATAGGTGCCGATAAACATTCCAGATATGGTTGCCGATAGGCATTTCAAATATAGGTGCTGATAAGCATTCCAGATGTAGTTTCCGATAGGCATTCCAAAAATTGGTGCCGATAGGCATTTTAGATATAGGTGCCGAAAGGCATTTCAGATATAGTTGCCGATTGGCATTTTAAAAATAGGTGCCGATAGGCATTTCAGATATAGAAGCCGATAGGTATTTTAAATATAGGTGTCGATAGGCATTTCAGATATAGAAGCCGATAGGCATTTCAGATATAGGTGCCGATAGGCATTTCAGATATAGTTGCCGAAAGGCATTTCAAAAATAGGTGCGGATAGGCATTTTAGATGTAGTTTCCGATAGGCATTTCAAAAATAGGTGCCGATAGGCATTTCAGATATAGGTGCCGATTGGCATATCAGATATAGTTGCCGATAGGCATTTAAAATATAGGTGCCGATATGCATTTCAAATATAGGTGTCGATAGGCTTTTCAGATATAAATGCCGAAAGGCATTTCAGATAGAGGTGCCGATAGGCATTTCTGATGTGGTTGCCGATAGGCATTTCAAATGTAGGTACTGATAGGCATTGCAGATGTAGTTTTCGATAGGCATTTCAAAAATAGGTGCCGATAGGCATTTCAGATATAGGTGCCGATATGCACTTCAGATATAGTTGCCGATTGGCATTTTAAAAATAGGTGCCGATAGGCATTTCAGATATAGAAGCCGATAGGCATTTCAAATATAGATGCTGATAGGCATTTCAGATGTAGTTTCCGATAGGCATTTCAAAAATAGGTGCCGATAGGCATTTCAGATATAGGTGCCGATAGGCATTTCAGATATAGTTGCCGATTGGCATTTTAAAAATAGGGGCCGATAGGCATTTTAGATATAGTTGCCGATTGGCATTTTAAAAATAGGTGTCGATAGGCATTTCAGATATAGAAGCCGATAGGCATTTCAAATATAGGTGCCGATAAACATTCCAGATATGGTTGCCGATAGGCATTTCAAATATAGGTGCTGATAGGCATTCCAGATGTAGTTTCCGATAGGCATTCCAAAAATTGGTGCCGATAGGCATTTTAGATATAGGTAACGAAAGGCATTTCAGATATAGTTGCCGATTGGCATTTTAAAAATAGGTGCCGATAGGCATTTCAGATATAGAAGCCGATAGGTATTTTAAATATAGGTGTCGATAGGCATTTCAGATATGGTTGCCGATAGGCATTTCAAATATAGGTGCTGATAGGCATTTCAGATGTAGTTTCCGATAGGCATTTCAAAAATAGGTGCCGATAGGCATTTCAGATATAGGTGCCGATAGGCATTTCAGATATAGTTGCCGAAAGGCATTTTAAAAATAGGTGCGGATAGGCATTTTAGATGTAGTTTCCGATAGGCATTTCAAAAATAGGTGCCGATAGGCATTTCAGATATAGGTGCCGATTGGCATATCAGATATAGTTGCCGATAGGCATTTAAAATATAGGTGCCGATATGCATTTCAAATATAGGTGTCGATAGGCTTTTCAGATATAAATGCCGAAAGGCATTTCAGATAGAGGTGCCGATAGGCATTTCTGATGTGGTTGCCGATAGGCATTTCAAATGTAGGTACTGATAGGCATTGCAGATGTAGTTTTCGATAGGCATTTCAAAAATAGGTGCCGATAGGCATTTCAGATATAGGTGCCGATATGCACTTCAGATATAGTTGCCGATTGGCATTTTAAAAATAGGTGCCGATAGGCATTTCAGATATAGAAGCCGATAGGCATTTCAAATATAGATGCTGATAGGCATTTCAGATGTAGTTTCCGATAGGCATTTCAAAAATAGGTGCCGAAAGGCATTTCAGATATAGGTGCCGATAGGCATTTCAGATATAGTTGCCGATTGGCATTTTAAAAATAGGGGCCGATAGGCATTTTAGATGTGGTTTCCGATAGGCATTTCAAAAATGGGTGCCGATAGGCATTTCAGATATAGATGCCGATAGGCATATCAGATATAGTTGCCGATAGGCATTTAAAATATAGGTGCCGATAGGCATTTCAAATATAGGTGTCGATAGGCATTTCAGATATAAATGCCGAAAGGCATTTCAGATATAGGTGCCGATAGGCATTTCTGATGTGGTTGCCGATAGGCATTTCAAATATAGGTGCTGATAGGCATTTCAGATGTAGTTTTCGATAGGCATTTCAAAAATAGGTGCCGATAGGCATTTCAATATAGGTGCCGATAGGCACTTCAGATATAGTTGCCGATTGGCATTTTAAAAATAGGTGCCGCTAGGCATTTCAGATATAGAAACCGATAGACATTTCAAATATAGGTGCCGATAGCCATTCCAAATATGGTTGCCGATAGGCAATTCAAATATAGGTGCTGATAGGCATTTCAGATGTAGTTTCCGATAGGCATTTCAAAAATAGGTGCCGATAGGCATTTCAGATATAGGTGCCGATAGGCATTTCAGATATAGTTGCCGATTAGCATTTTAAAAATAGGTGCCGATAGGCATTTCAGATATAGAAGCCGATAGGCATTTCAAATATAGGTGCCGATAGGCATTCCAGATATGGTTGCCGGTAGGCATTTCAAATATAGGTGCAGATAGGCATTTCAGATGTAGTTTCCGAAAGGCATTTCAAAAATAGGTGCCGATAGGGATTTCAGATATAGGTGCCGATAGGCATTATAGATATAGTTGCCGATTGGCATTTTAAAAATAGGTGCCGATAGGCATTTCAGATATAGACGCCAATAGGCATTTCAAATATAGGTGCCGATAGGCATTCCAGATATAGAAGCCGATAAGCATTTCAAATATAGGTGCCGATAGGCATTCCAGATATGGTTGCCGATAGGCATTTCAAATATAGGTGCTGATAGGCATTTAAGATGTAGTTTCCGATAGGCATTTCAAAAATTGGTGCCGATAGGCATTTCAGATATAGGCGCCGATAGGCATTTCAGATATAGTTGCCGATTGGCATTTTAAAAATAGGTGCCGATAGACATTTCAGATATAGAGGCCGATAGGTATTTCAAATATAGGTGTCGATAGGTATTTCAGATATGGTTGCCGATAGGCATTTCAAATATAGGTGCTGATAGGCATTTCAGATGTAGTTTCCGATAGGCATTTTAAAAATAGGTGCCTATAGGCATTTCAGATATAGGTGCCGATAGGCATTTCAGATATAGTTGCCGAATGGCATTTTAAAAATAGGTGCAGATAGGCATTTTAGATGTAGTTTCCGATAGGCATTTCAAAAATAGGTGCCGATAGGCATTTCAGATATAGGTGCCGATAGGCATATCAGATATAGTTGCCGATAGGCATTTAAAATATAGGTGCCGATAGGCATTTCAAATATAGGTGTCGATAGGCTTTTCAGATATAAATGCCGAAAGGCATTTCAGATAGAGGTGCCGATAGGCATTTCTGATGTGGTTGCCGATAGGCATTTCAAATATAGGTGCTGATAGGCATTGCAGATGTAGTTTTCGATAGGCATTTCAAAAATAGGTGCCGATAGGCATTTCAGATATAGGTGCCGATATGCACTTCAGATATAGTTGCCGATTGGCATTTTAAAAATAGGTGCCGATAGGCATTTCAGATATAGAAGCCGATAGGCATTTCAAATATAGGTGCTGATAGGCATTCCAGTTATGGTTGCCGATAGGCATTTCAAATATTGGTGCTGATAGGCATTTCATATGTAGTTTCCGATAGGCATTTCAAAAATAGGTGCCGATAGGCATTTCAGATATAGGTGCTGATATGCTTTACAGATATAGTTGCCGATTGGCATTTTAAAAATAGGTGCCGATAGGCATTTCAGATATAGAAGCCGATAGGTATTTCAAATATAGGTGTCGATAGGCATTTCAGATATGGTAGCCGATAGGCATTTCAAATATAGGTGCTGATAGGCATTTCAGATGTAGTTTCCGATAGGCATTTCAAAAATAGGTGCCGATAGGCATTTCAGATATAGGTGCCGATAGGCATTTCAGATATAGTTGCCTATAGCCATTTTAAAAATAGGTGCCGATAGGCATTTCAGATATAGAAGCCGATAGGCATTTCAAATATATGTGTTGATAGGCATTCCAGATATGGTTGCCGATAGGCATTTCAAATATAGGTGCTGATAGGCATTTCAGATGTAGTTTCCGATAGGCATTTCAAAAATAGGTGCCGATAGGCATTTCAGATATAGGTGCCGATAGGCATTTCAGATATAGTTGCCGATTAGCATTTTAAAAATAGGTGCCGATAGGCATTTCAGATATAGAAGCCGATAGGCATTTCAAATATAGGTGCCGATAGGCATTCCAGATATGGTTGCCGGTAGGCATTTCAAATATAGGTGCAGATAGGCATTTCAGATGTAGTTTCCGATAGGCATTTCAAAAATAGGTGCCGATAGGCATTTCAGATATAGGTGCCGATAGGCATTTCAGATATAGTTACCGATAGCCATTTTAAAAATAGGTGCCGATAGGCATTTCAGATATAGACGCCGATAGGCATTTCAAATATAGGTACCGATAGGCATTCCAGATATGGTTGCCGATAGGCATTTCAAATATAGGTGCTGATAGGCATTTCAGATGTAGTTTCCGAAAGGCATTTCAAAAATAGGTGCCGATAGGGATTTCAGATATAGGTGCCGATAGGCATTTCAGATATAGTTGCCGATTGGCATTTTAAAAATAGGTGCCGATAGGCATTTCAGATATAGACGCCAATAGGCATTTCAAATATAGGTGCCGATAGGCATTCCAGATATAGAAGCCGATAAGCATTTCAAATATAGGTGCCGATAGGCATTCCAGATATGGTTGCCGATAGGCATTTCAAATATAGGTGCTGATAGGCATTTAAGATGTAGTTTCCGATAGGCATTTCAAAAATTGGTGCCGATAGGCATTTCAGATATAGGCGCCGATAGGCATTTCAGATATAGTTGCCGATTGGCATTTTAAAAATAGGTGCCGATAGGCATTTCAGATATAGAGGCCGATAGGTATTTCAAATATAGGTGTCGATAGGTATTTCAGATATGGTTGCCGATAGGCATTTCAAATATAGGTGCTGATAGGCATTTCAGATGTAGTTTCCGATAGGCATTTTAAAAATAGGTGCCTATAGGCATTTCAGATATAGGTGCCGATAGGCATTTCAGATATAGTTGCCGAATGGCATTTTAAAAATAGGTGCAGATAGGCATTTTAGATGTAGTTTCCGATAGGCATTTCAAAAATAGGTGCCGATAGGCATTTCAGATATAGGTGCCGATAGGCATATCAGATATAGTTGCCGATAGGCATTTAAAATATAGGTGCCGATAGGCATTTCAAATATAGGTGTCGATAGGCTTTTCAGATATAAATGCCGAAAGGCATTTCAGATAGAGGTGCCGATAGGCATTTCTGATGTGGTTGCCGATAGGCATTTCAAATATAGGTGCTGATAGGCATTGCAGATGTAGTTTTCGATAGGCATTTCAAAAATAGGTGCCGATAGGCATTTCAGATATAGGTGCCGATATGCACTTCAGATATAGTTGCGGATTGGCATTTTAAAAATAGGTGCCGATAGGCATTTCAGATATAGAAGCCGATAGGCATTTCAAATATAGGTGCTGATAGGCATTCCAGTTATGGTTGCCGATAGGCATTTCAAATATTGGTGCTGATAGGCATTTCATATGTAGTTTCCGATAGGCATTTCAAAAATAGGTGCCGATAGGTATTTCAGATATAGGTGCTGATATGCTTTACAGATATAGTTGCCGATTGGCATTTTAAAAATAGGTGCCGATAGGCATTTCAGATATAGAAGCCGATAGGTATTTCAAATATAGGTGTCGATAGGCATTTCAAATATGGTAGCCGATAGGCATTTCAAATACAGGTGCTGATAGGCATTTCAGATGTAGTTTCCAATAGGCATTTCAAAAATAGGTGCCGATAGGCATTTCAGATATAGCTGCCGATAGGCATTTCAGATATAGTTGCCGATTAGCATTTTAAAAATAGGTGTCGATAAGCATTTCAGATATAGAAGTCGATAGGCATTTCAAATATAGGTGCCGATAGGCATTCCAGATATAGTTGCCGATAGGCCTTTCAAATATAGGTGCTGATAGGCATTCCAGATGTAGTTTCCGATAGGCATTTCAAAAATTGGTGCCGACAGGCATTTCAGATATAGGTGCCGATAGGCATTTCAGATATAGTTACCGATTGGCATTTTAAAAATAGGTGCCGATAGGCATTTAAGATATAGAAGCCGATAGGTATTTCAAATATAGGTGTCGAAAGGCATTTCAGATAAGGTTGCCGATAGGCATTTTAAATATAGGTGCTGATAGGCATTTCAGATGTAGTTTCCGATAGGCATTTCAAAAATAGGTGCCGATAGGCATTTCAGATATAGGTGCCGATAGGCATTTCAGATATAGTTGCCTATAGCCATTTTAAAAATAGGTGCCGATAGGCATTTCAGATATAGAAGCCGATAGGCAATTTAAATATATGTGTTGATAGGCATTCCAGATATGGTTGCCGATAGCCATTTCAAATATAGGTGCTGATAGGCATTTCAGATGTAGTTTCCGATAGGCATTTCAAAAATAGGTGCCGATAGGCATTTCAGATATAGGTGCCGATAGGCATTTCAGATATAGTTGCCGATTGGCATTTTAAAAATAGGTGCCGATAGGCATTTCAGATATAGAAGCCGATAGGCATTTCAAATATAGGTGCCGATAAGCATTCCAGATATGGTTGCCGATAGGCATTTTAAATATAGGTGCTGATAGGCATTTCAGATGTTGTTTCCGATAGGCATTTCAAAAATTGGTGCCGATAGGCATTTCAGATATAGGTGCCGATAGGCATTTCAGATATAGTTGCCGATTGGCATTTTAAAAATAGGTGCCGATAGGCATTTCAGATATAGTTTCCGATAGGCATTTCAAAAATAGGTGCCGATCGGCATTTCAGATATAGGTGCCGATAGGCATTTCAGATATAGTTTCCGATAGGCATTTCAAAAATAGGTGCTGATAGGCATTTCAGATATAGGTGCCGATAGGCATATCAGATATAGTTGCGGATAGGCATCTAAAATATAGGTGCCGATAGGCATTTCAAATATAGGTGTCGATAGGCGTTTCAGATATAAATGCCGAAAGGCATTTCAGATATAGGTGCCGATAGGCATTTCTGATGTGGTTGCCGATAGGCATTTCAAATATAGGTGCTGATAGGCATTTCAGATGTAGTTTTCGATAGACATTTCAAAAATAGGTGCCGAGAGGCATTTTAGATGCAGGTACCGATAGGCACTTCAGATATAGTTGCCGATTGGCATTTTACAAATAGGTGCCGCTAGGCATTTCAGATATAGAAGCCGATTGGCATTTCAAATATAGGTGCCGATAGGCATTCCAGATATGGTTGCCGATAGGCATTTCAAATATAGGTGCTGATAGGCATTTCAGATGTAGTTTCCGATAGGCATTTTAAAAATAGGTGTCGATAGGCATTTCAGATATAGAAGCCTATAAGCATTTCAAATATAGGTGCCGATAAGCATTCCAGATATGGTTACCGATAGGCATTTCAAATATAGGTGCTAATAGGCATTTCAGATGTAGTTTCCGATAGGCATTTCAAAAATAGGTGCCGATAGGCATTTCAGATATAGGTGCCGATAGGCATTTCAGATATAGTTGCCGATAGCCATTTTAAAAAAAGGTGCCGATAGGCATTTCAGATATAGAAGCCGATAGGCATTTCAAATATAGGTGCCGATAGGCATTCGAGATATGGTTGCCGATAGGCATTTCAAATATAGGTGCTGATAGGCATTTCAGATGTAGTTTCCGATAGGCATTTCAAAAATAGGTGCCGATAGGCATTTCAGATATAGGTGCCGATATGCATTTCAGATATAGTTGCCGATTGGCATTTTAAAAATAGGTGCTGATAGGCATTTCAGATTTAGTTTCCGATAGGCATTTCAAAAATAGGTGCCGATAGGCATTTCAGATATAGGTGCCTATAGGCATTTTAGATATAGTTGTCGATTGGCATTTTAAAAATAGGTGTTGATAGGCATTTCAGATATAGAAGCCGATAGGTATTTCAAATATAGGTGCTGATAGGCATTCCAGATGTATTTTCCGATAAGCATTTCAAAAATTGGTGCCGATAGGCATTTCAGATATAGGTGCCGATAGGCATTTCAGATATAGTTACCGATTGGCATTTTAAAAATAGGTGCCGATAGGCATTTCAGATATAGAAGCCGATAGGTATTTCAAATATAGGTGTCGATAGGCATTTCAGATATGGTTGACGATAGGCATTTCAAATATAGGTGCTGATAGGCATTTCAGATTTAGTTTCCGATAGGCATTTCAAAAATAGGTGCCGATAGGCATTTCAGATATAGAAGCCGATAGGCATTTCAAATATAGGTGCCGATAGGCATTCCAGATATGGTTGCCGATAGGCATTTCAAATATAGGTGCTGATAGGCATTTTAGATGTAGTTTCCGATAGGCATTTCAAAAATAGGTGCCGATAGGCATTTCAGATATAGGTGCCGATAGGCATTTCAGATATAGTTGCCGACTGGCATTTTAAAAATAGGTGTCGATAGGCATTTCAGATATAGAAGCCGATAGGCATTTCAAATATAGGTGCCGATAGGCATTCCAGATATGTTTGCCGATAGGCATTTCAAAAATAGGTGCCGAGAGGCATTTTAGATATAGGTGCCGATAGGCACTTCAGATATAGTTGCCGATTGGCATTTTACAAATCGGTGCCGCTAGGCATTTCAGATATAGAAGCCGATTGGCATTTCAAATATAGGTGCCGATAGGCATTCCAGATATGGTTGCCGATAGGCATTTCAAATATAGGTGCTGATAGGCATTTCAGATGTAGTTTCCGATAGGCATTTTAAAAATAGGTGTCGATAGGCATTTCAAATATAGAAGCCGATAAGCATTTCAAATATAGGTGCCGATAAGCATTCCAGATATGGTTACCGATAGGCATTTCAAATATAGGTGCTAATAGGCATTTCAGATGTAGTTTCCGATAGGCATTTCAAAAATAGGTGCCGATAGGCATTTCAGATATAGGTGCCGATAGGCATTTCAGATATAGTTGCCGATAGCCATTTTAAAAAAAGGTGCCGATAGGCATTTCAGATATAGAAGCCGATAGGCATTTCAAATATAGGTGCCGATAGGCATTCGAGATATGGTTGCCGATAGGCATTTGAAATATAGGTGCTGATAGGCATTTCAGATGTAGTTTCCGATAGGCATTTCAAAAATAGGTGCCGATAGGCATTTCAGATATAGGTGCCGATAGGCATTTCAGATATAGTTGCCGATTTACATTTTAAAAATAGGTGCCGATAGGCATTTTAGATATAGAAGCCGATAGGCATTTCAAATATAGGTGCCGATAAGCATTCCAGATATGGTTTCCGATAGGCATTTCAAATATAGGTGCTGATAGGCATTTCACATGTAGTTTCCGATAGGCATTTTAAAAATAGGTGTTGATAGGCATTTCAGATATAGAAGCCGATAGGTATTTCAAATATAGGTGTCGATAGGCATTTCAGATATGGTTGCCGATAGGCATTTCAAATATAGGTGCTGATAGGCATTTCAGATGTAGTTTCCGATAGGCATTAAAAAATAGATGCCGATAGGCATTTCAGATATAGGTGCCGATAGGCATTTCAGATTAGTTGCCGATTTACATTTTAAAAATAGGTGCGATAGGCATTTCAGATATAGAAGCCGATAGGCATTTCGAATATAGGTGCCGTAGGCATTCCAAATATGTTTGCCGATAGGCATTTCAAATATAGGTGCTGATAGGCATTCCAGATGTATTTTCCGATAGGCATTTCAAAAATTGGTGCCGATAGGCATTTCAGATATAGGTGCCGATAGGCATTTCAGATATAGTTACCGATTGGCATTTTAAAAATAGGTGCCGATAGGCATTTCAGATATAGAATCCGATAGGTATTTCAAATATAGGTGTCGATAGGCATTTCAGATATGGTTGACGATAGGCATTTCAAATATAGGTGCTGATAGGCATTTCAGATTTAGTTTCCGATAGGCATTTCAAAAATAGGTGCCGATAGGCATTTCAGATATAGGTGCCTATAGGCATTTCAGATATAGTTGTCGATTGGCATTTTAAAAATAGGTGTTGATAAGCATTTCAGATATAGAAGCCGATAGGTATTTCAAATATAGGTGCCAATAGGCATTCCAGATATGGTTGCCGATAGGCATTTCAAATATAGGTGCTGATAGGCATTCCAGATGTATTTTCCGATAGGCATTTCAAAAATTGGTGCCGATAGGCATTTCAGATATAGGTGCCGATAGGCATTTCAAATATAGTTACCGATTAACATTTTAAAAATAGGTGCCGATAGGCATTTCAGATATAGAAGCCGATAGGTATTTCAAATATAGGTGTCGATAGGCATTTCAGATATGGTAGACGATAGGCATTTCAAATATAGGTGCTGATAGGCATTTCAGATTTAGTTTCCGATAGGCATTTCAAAAATAGGTGCCGATAGGCATTTCAGATATAGAAGCCGATAGGCATTTCAAATATAGGTGCCGATAGGCATTCCAGATATGGTTGCCGATAGGCATTTCAAATATAGGTGCTGATAGGCATTTTAGATGTAGTTTCCGATAGGCATTTCAAAAATAGGTGCCGATAGGCACTTCAGATATAGGTGCCGATAGGCATTTCAGATATAGTTGCCGACTGGCATTTTAAAAATAGGTGTCGATAGGCATTTCAGATATAGAAGCCGATAGGCATTTCAAATATAGGTGCCGATAGGCATTCCAGATATGGTTGCCGATAGGCATTTCAAATATAGGTGCGGATAGGCATTTCAGATGTAGTTTCCGATAGGCATTTCAAAAATTGGTGCCGATAGGCATTTCAGATATAGGTGCCGATAGGCATTTCAGATATAGGTGCCGTTTGGCATTTTAAAAATAGGTGTTAATAGGCATTTCAGATATAGAGGCCGATAGGTATTTCAAATATAGGTGTCGATAGGCATTTCAGATATGGTTGCCGATAGGCATTTCAAATATAGGTGCTGATAGGCATTTCAGATGTAGTTTCCGATAGGCATTAAAAAATAGATGCCGATAGGCATTTCAGATATAGGTGCCGATAGGCATTTCAGATTAGTTGCCGATTTACATTTTAAAAATAGGTGCGATAGGCATTTCAGATATAGAAGCCGATAGGCATTTCGAATATAGGTGCCGTAGGCATTTGAAATATGTTTGCCGATAGGCATTTCAAATATAGGTGCTGATAGGCATTCCAGATGTATTTTTTGATAGGCATTTCAAAAATTGGTGCCGATAGGCATTTCGGATATAGGTGCCGATAGGCATTTCAGATATAGTTTCCGATAGGCATTTCAAAAATAGGTGCTGATAGGCATTTCAGATATAGGTGCCGATAGGCATATCAGATATAGTTGCGGATAGGCATCTAAAATATAGGTGCCGATAGGCATTTCAAATATAGGTGTCGATAGGCGTTTCAGATATAAATGCCGAAAGGCATTTCAGATATAGGTGCCGATAGGCATTTCTGATGTGGTTGCCGATAGGCATTTCAAATATAGGTGCTGATAGGCATTTCAGATGTAGTTTTCGATAGACATTTCAAAAATAGGTGCCGAGAGGCATTTTAGATGCAGGTACCGATAGGCACTTCAGATATAGTTGCCGATTGGCATTTTACAAATAGGTGCCGCTAGGCATTTCAGATATAGAAGCCGATTGGCATTTCAAATATAGGTGCCGATAGGCATTCCAGATATGGTTGCCGATAGGCATTTCAAATATAGGTGCTGATAGGCATTTCAGATGTAGTTTCCGATAGGCATTTTAAAAATAGGTGTCGATAGGCATTTCAGATATAGAAGCCTATAAGCATTTCAAATATAGGTGCCGATAAGCATTCCAGATATGGTTACCGATAGGCATTTCAAATATAGGTGCTAATAGGCATTTCAGATGTAGTTTCCGATAGGCATTTCAAAAATAGGTGCCGATAGGCATTTCAGATATAGGTGCCGATAGGCATTTCAGATATAGTTGCCGATAGCCATTTTAAAAAAAGGTGCCGATAGGCATTTCAGATATAGAAGCCGATAGGCATTTCAAATATAGGTGCCGATAGGCATTCGAGATATGGTTGCCGATAGGCATTTCAAATATAGGTGCTGATAGGCATTTCAGATGTAGTTTCCGATAGGCATTTCAAAAATAGGTGCCGATAGGCATTTCAGATATAGGTGCCGATATGCATTTCAGATATAGTTGCCGATTGGCATTTTAAAAATAGGTGCTGATAGGCATTTCAGATTTAGTTTCCGATAGGCATTTCAAAAATAGGTGCCGATAGGCATTTCAGATATAGGTGCCTATAGGCATTTTAGATATAGTTGTCGATTGGCATTTTAAAAATAGGTGTTGATAGGCATTTCAGATATAGAAGCCGATAGGTATTTCAAATATAGGTGCTGATAGGCATTCCAGATGTATTTTCCGATAAGCATTTCAAAAATTGGTGCCGATAGGCATTTCAGATATAGGTGCCGATAGGCATTTCAGATATAGTTACCGATTGGCATTTTAAAAATAGGTGCCGATAGGCATTTCAGATATAGAAGCCGATAGGTATTTCAAATATAGGTGTCGATAGGCATTTCAGATATGGTTGACGATAGGCATTTCAAATATAGGTGCTGATAGGCATTTCAGATTTAGTTTCCGATAGGCATTTCAAAAATAGGTGCCGATAGGCATTTCAGATATAGAAGCCGATAGGCATTTCAAATATAGGTGCCGATAGGCATTCCAGATATGGTTGCCGATAGGCATTTCAAATATAGGTGCTGATAGGCATTTTAGATGTAGTTTCCGATAGGCATTTCAAAAATAGGTGCCGATAGGCATTTCAGATATAGGTGCCCATAGGCATTTCAGATATAGTTGCCGACTGGCATTTTAAAAATAGGTGTCGATAGGCATTTCAGATATAGAAGCCGATAGGCATTTCAAATATAGGTGCCGATAGGCATTCCAGATATGTTTGCCGATAGGCATTTCAAAAATAGGTGCCGAGAGGCATTTTAGATATAGGTGCCGATAGGCACTTCAGATATAGTTGCCGATTGGCATTTTACAAATCGGTGCCGCTAGGCATTTCAGATATAGAAGCCGATTGGCATTTCAAATATAGGTGCCGATAGGCATTCCAGATATGGTTGCCGATAGGCATTTCAAATATAGGTGCTGATAGGCATTTCAGATGTAGTTTCCGATAGGCATTTTAAAAATAGGTGTCGATAGGCATTTCAAATATAGAAGCCGATAAGCATTTCAAATATAGGTGCCGATAAGCATTCCAGATATGGTTACCGATAGGCATTTCAAATATAGGTGCTAATAGGCATTTCAGATGTAGTTTCCGATAGGCATTTCAAAAATAGGTGCCGATAGGCATTTCAGATATAGGTGCCGATAGGCATTTCAGATATAGTTGCCGATAGCCATTTTAAAAAAAGGTGCCGATAGGCATTTCAGATATAGAAGCCGATAGGCATTTCAAATATAGGTGCCGATAGGCATTCGAGATATGGTTGCCGATAGGCATTTGAAATATAGGTGCTGATAGGCATTTCAGATGTAGTTTCCGATAGGCATTTCAAAAATAGGTGCCGATAGGCATTTCAGATATAGGTGCCGATAGGCATTTCAGATATAGTTGCCGATTTACATTTTAAAAATAGGTGCCGATAGGCATTTTAGATATAGAAGCCGATAGGCATTTCAAATATAGGTGCCGATAAGCATTCCAGATATGGTTTCCGATAGGCATTTCAAATATAGGTGCTGATAGGCATTTCACATGTAGTTTCCGATAGGCATTTTAAAAATAGGTGTTGATAGGCATTTCAGATATAGAAGCCGATAGGTATTTCAAATATAGGTGTCGATAGGCATTTCAGATATGGTTGCCGATAGGCATTTCAAATATAGGTGCTGATAGGCATTTCAGATGTAGTTTCCGATAGGCATTAAAAAATAGATGCCGATAGGCATTTCAGATATAGGTGCCGATAGGCATTTCAGATTAGTTGCCGATTTACATTTTAAAAATAGGTGCGATAGGCATTTCAGATATAGAAGCCGATAGGCATTTCGAATATAGGTGCCGTAGGCATTCCAAATATGTTTGCCGATAGGCATTTCAAATATAGGTGCTGATAGGCATTCCAGATGTATTTTTTGATAGGCATTTCAAAAATTGGTGCCGATAGGCATTTCGGATATAGGTGCCGATAGGCATTTCAGATATAGTTACCGATTGGCATTTTAAAAATAGGTGCCGATAGGCATTTCAGATATAGAAGCCGATAGGTATTTCAAATATATGTGTCGATAGGCATTTCAGATATGGTTGACGATAGGCATTTCAAATATAGGTGCTGATAGGCATTTCAGATGTAGTTTCCGATAGGCATTTCAAAAAAAGGTGCCGATAGGCATTTCAGATATAGGTGCAGATAGCCATTTCAGATCTAGTTGCCGATCAACATTTTAAAAATAGGTGCCGATAGGCATTTCAGATATAGAAGCCGATAGGCATTTCAAATATAGGTGCCAATAGGCATTCCAGATATGGTTGCCGATAAGCATTTCAAATATAGGTGCTGATAGGCATTTCAGATGTAGTTTTCGATAGGCATTTCAAAAATAGGTGCCGATAGGCATTTCAGATATAGGTGCCGATTGGCATTTTAAAAATAGGTGCCGATAGTCATTTCAGATATAGAAGCCGATAGGCATTTCAAATATAGGTGCCAATAGGCATTCAAGATATGGATGCCGATAGGCATTTCAAATATAAGTGCTGATAGGCATTTCAAATATAGGTGTCGATAGGCATTTCAGATATAAATCCCGAAAGGCATTTCAAATATAGGTGCCGATAGGCATTCCAGATATGGTTGCCGATAGGCATTTCAAATATAGGTGCTGATAGGCATTTCAGATGTAGTTTCCGATAGGCATTTCAAAAATTGGTGCCGATTGGCATTTTAGATATAGGTGCCGATAGGCATTTCAGATATAGTTGCCGATTGGCATTTTAAAAATAGGTGCCGATAGGCATTTCAGATATAGAAGCCGACAGGTATTTCAAATATAGGTGTCGATAGGTATTTCAGATATGGTTGCCGATAGGCATTTCAAATATAGGTGCTGATAGGCATTTCAGATGTAGTTTCCGATAGGCATTTCAAAAATTGGTGCCGATTGGCATTTCAGATATAGGTGCTGATAGGAATTTCAGATATAGTTGCCGATTGGCATTTTAAAAATAGGTACCGATAGGCTTTTCAGATATAGAAGCCGATAGGTATTTCAAATATAGGTGTCGATAGGCATTTCAGATATGGTTGCCGATAGGCATTTCAAATATAGGTGCTGATAGGCATTTCAGATGTAGTTTCCGATAGGCATTTCAAAAATAGGTGCCGATCGGCATTTCAGATATAGGTGCCGATAGGCATTTCAGATATAGTTTCCGATAGGCATTTCAAAAATAGGTGCCGATAGGCATTTCAGATATAGGTGCCGATAGGCATATCAGATATAGTTGCGGATAGGCATCTAAAATATAGGTGCCGATAGGCATTTCAAATATAGGTGTCGATAGGCGTTTCAGATATAAATGCCGAAAGGCATTTCAGATATAGGTGCCGATAGGCATTTCTGATGTGGTTGCCGATAGGCATTTCAAATATAGGTGCTGATAGGCATTTCAGATGTAGTTTTCGATAGACATTTCAAAAATAGGTGCCGAGAGGCATTTTAGATACAGGTGCCGATAGGCACTTCAGATATAGTTGCCGATTGGCATTTTACAAATAGGTGCCGCTAGGCATTTCAGATATAGAAGCCGATTGGCATTTCAAATATAGGTGCCGATAGGCATTCCAGATATGGTTGCCGATAGGCATTTCAAATATAGGTGCTGATAGGCATTTCAGATGTAGTTTCCGATAGGCATTTTAAAAATAGGTGTCGATAGGCATTTCAGATATAGAAGCCTATAAGCATTTCAAATATAGGTGCCGATAAGCATTCCAGATATGGTTACCGATAGGCATTTCAAATATAGGTGCTAATAGGCATTTCAGATGTAGTTTCCGATAGGCATTTCAAAAATAGGTGCCGATAGGCATTTCAGATATAGGTGCCGATAGGCATTTCAGATATAGTTGCCGATAGCCATTTTAAAAAAAGGTGCCGATAGGCATTTCAGATATAGAAGCCGATAGGCATTTCAAATATAGGTGCCGATAGGCATTCGAGATATGGTTGCCGATAGGCATTTCAAATATAGGTGCTGATAGGCATTTCAGATGTAGTTTCCGATAGGCATTTCAAAAATAGGTGCCGATAGGCATTTCAGATATAGGTGCCGATATGCATTTCAGATATAGTTGCCGATTGGCATTTTAAAAATAGGTGCCGATAGGCATTTCAGATTTAGTTTCCGATAGGCATTTCAAAAATAGGTGCCGATAGGCATTTCAGATATAGGTGCCTATAGGCATTTTAGATATAGTTGTCGATTGGCATTTTAAAAATAGGTGTTGATAGGCATTTCAGATATAGAAGCCGATAGGTATTTCAAATATAGGTGCTGATAGGCATTCCAGATGTATTTTCCGATAAGCATTTCAAAAATTGGTGCCGATAGGCATTTCAGATATAGGTGCCGATAGGCATTTCATATATAGTTACCGATTGGCATTTTAAAAATAGGTGCCGATAGGCATTTCAGATATAGAAGCCGATAGGTATTTCAAATATAGGTGTCGATAGGCATTTCAGATATGGTTGACGATAGGCATTTCAAATATAGGTGCTGATAGGCATTTCAGATTTAGTTTCCGATAGGCATTTCAAAAATAGGTGCCGATAGGCATTTCAGATATATAAGCCGATAGGCATTTCAAATATAGGTGCCGATAGGCATTCCAGATATGGTTGCCGATAGGCATTTCAAATATAGGTGCTGATAGGCATTTTAGATGTAGTTTCCGGTAGGCATTTCAAAAATAGGTGCCGATAGGCATTTCAGATATAGGTGCCGATAGGCATTTCAGATATAGTTGCCGACTGGCATTTTAAAAATAGGTGTCGATAGGCATTTCAGATATAGAAGCCGATAGGCATTTCAAATATAGGTGCCGATAGGCATTCCAGATATGGTTGCCGATAGGCATTTCAAAAATAGGTGCCGAGAGGCATTTTAGATATAGGTGCCGATAGGCACTTCAGATATAGTTGCCGATTGGCATTTTACAAATCGGTGCCGCTAGGCATTTCAGATATAGAAGCCGATTGGCATTTCAAATATAGGTGCCGATAGGCATTCCAGATATGGTTGCCGATAGGCATTTCAAATATAGGTGCTGATAGGCATTTCAGATGTAGTTTCCGATAGGCATTTTAAAAATAGGTGTCGATAGGCATTTCAAATATAGAAGCCGATAAGCATTTCAAATATAGGTGCCGATAAGCATTCCAGATATGGTTACCGATAGGCATTTCAAATATAGGTGCTAATAGGCATTTCAGATGTAGTTTCCGATAGGCATTTCAAAAATAGGTGCCGATAGGCATTTCAGATATAGGTGCCGATAGGCATTTCAGATATAGTTGCCGATAGCCATTTTAAAAAAAGGTGCCGATAGGCATTTCAGATATAGAAGCCGATAGGCGTTCCAAATATAGGTGCCGATAGGCATTCGAGATATGGTTGCCGATAGGCATTTCAAATATAGGTGCTGATAGGCATTTCAGATGTAGTTTCCGATAGGCATTTCAAAAATAGGTGCCGATAGGCATTTCAGATATAGGTGCCGATAGGCATTTCAGATATAGTTGCCGATTGGCATTTTAAAAATAGGTGCCGATAGGCATTTTAGATATAGAAGCCGATAGGCATTTCAAATATAGGTGCCGATAGGCATTTCAGATATAGTTGCCGATTAGCATTTTAAAAATAGGTGCCAATAGGCATTTCAGATGTAGTTTCCGATAGGCATTTCAAAAATAGGTGCCGATAGGCATTTCAGATATAGAAGCCGATAGGCATTTCAGATATAGCTGCCGATTGGCATTTTAAAAATAGGTGTCGATAGGCATTTCAGATATAGAAGCCGATAGGCATTTCAAATATAGGTGCCGATAGGCATTCTAGATATGGTTGCCGATAGGCATTTAAAGTATAGGTGCTGATAGGCATTCTAGATGTATTTTCCGATAGGCATTTCAAAAATTGGTGCCGATAGGCATTTCAGATATAGGTGCCGATAGGCATTTCAGATATAGTTACTGATTGGCATTTCAAAAATAGGTGCCGATAGGCATTTCAGATATAGAAGCCGATAGGTATTTCAAATATAGGTGTCGATAGGCATTTCAGATATGGTTGACAATAGGCATTTCAAATATAGGTGCTGATAGGCATTTCAGATGAAGTTTCCGATAGGCATTTCAAAAATGGGTGCCGATAGGCATTTCAGATATAGGTGCCGATAGGCATTTCAGATATATTTGCCAATTGGCATTTTAAAAATAGGTGCCGATAGGCATTTCAGGTATAGAAGCCGATAGGTATTTCAAATATAGGTGTCGATAGGCATTTCAGATATGGTTGACGATAGGCATTTCAAATATAGGTGCTGATGGGCATTTCAGATGTAGTTTCCGATAGGCATTTCAAAAATAGGTGCCGATAGGCATTTCAGATATAGATGCAGATAGGCATTTCAGATATAGTTGCCGATTGGCATTTTAAAAATAGGTGCCGATAGGCATTTCAGATATAGAAGCCGACAGGTATTTCAAATATAGGTTTCGATAGGCATTTCAGATATGGTTGCCGATAGGCATTTCAGATATAGTTGCCGATTGGCATTTTAAAAATAGGTGCCGATAGTCATTTCAGATATAGAAGCCGATAGGCATTTCAAATATAGGTGCCAATAGGCATTCAAGATATGGATGCCGATAGGCATTTCAAATATAAGTGCTGATAGGCATTTCAAATATAGGTGTCGATAGGCATTTCAGATATAAATCCCGAAAGGCATTCCAAATATAGGTGCCGATAGGCATTCCAGATATGGTTGCCGATAGGCATTTCAAATATAGGTGCTGATAGGCATTTCAGATGTAGTTTCCGATAGGCATTTCAAAAATTGGTGCCGATTGGCATTTTAGATATAGTTGCCGATAGGCATTTCAGATATAGTTGCCGATTGGCATTTTAAAAATAGGTGCCGATAGGCATTTCAGATATAGAAGCCGACAGGTATTTCAAATATAGGTGTCGATAGGCATTTCAGATATGGTTGCCGATAGGCATTTCAAATATAGGTGCTGATAGGCATTTCAGATGTAGTTTCCAAAAGGCATTTCAAAAATAGGTGCCGATCGGCATTTCAGATATAGGTGCCGATAGGCATTTCAGATATAGTTGCCGATTGGCATTTTAAAAATAGGTGCTGATAGGCATTTCAGATATAGAAGCCGATAGGTATTTCAAATATAGGTGTCGATAGGCATTTCAGATATGGTTGCCGATAGGCATTTCAAATATATGTGCTGATAGGCATTTCAGATGTAGTTTCCGATAGGCATTTCAAAAATAGGTGCCGATCGGCATTTCAGATATAGGTGCCGATAGGCATTTCAGATATAGTTGCCGATTGGCATTTTAAAAATAGGTGCCGATAGGCATTTTAGATGTAGTTTCCGATAGGCATTTCAAAAATAGGTGCCGATAGGCATTTCAGATATAGGTGCCGATAGGCATTTCAGATATAGTTGCCGATTGGCATTTTAAAAATATGTGCCGATAGGCATTTCAGATATAGAGGCCGATAGGCATTTCATATATAGGTGCCGATAAGCATTCCAGATATGGTTGCCGACAGGCATTTCAAATATAGGTGCTGATAGGCATTTCAGATGTAGTTTCCGATAGGCATTTCAAAAATTGGTGCCGATAGGCATTTCAGATATAGGTGCCGATAGGCATTTCAGATATAGTTGCCGATTGGCATTTTAAAAATAGGTGTTGATAGGCATTTCAGATATAGAAGCCGATAGGTATTTCAAATATAGGTGTCGATAGGCATTTCAGATATGGTTGCCGATAGGCATTTCAAATATAGGTGCTGATAGGCATTTCAGATGTAGTTTCCGATAGGCATTTCAAAAATAGGTGCCGATAGGCATTTCAGATATAGGTGCCGATAGGCATTTCAGATATAGTTGCCGATTAGCATTTTAAAAATAGGTGTCGATAGGCATTTCAGATATAGTTACCGATTGGCATTTTAAAAATAGGTGCCGATAGGCATTTCAGATATAGAAGCCGATAGGTATTTCAATTAATATAGGTGTCGATAGGCATTTCAGATATGGTTGACGATAGGCATTTCAAATATAGGTGCTGATAGGCATTTCAGATTTAGTTTCCGATAGGCATTTCAAAAATAGGTGCCGATAGGCATTTCAGATATAGGTGCCTATAGGCATTTTAGATATAGTTGTCGATTGGCATTTTAAAAATAGGTGTTGATAGGCATTTCAGATATAGAAGCCGATAGGTATTTCAAATATAGGTGTCGATAGGCATTTCAGATATGGTTCCTGATAGGCATTTCAAATATAGGTGCTGATAGGCATTTCAGATGTAGTTTCCGATAGGCAATTCAAAAATAGGTGCCGATAGGCATTTCAGATATAGGTGCCGATAGGCATTTCAGATATAGTTGCCAATTGGCATTTTAAAAATAGGTGCCGATAGGCATATCAGATATAGAAGCCGATAGGCATTTCAAATATATGTGCCGATAGGCATTCCAGATATGGTTGCCGATAGGCATTTCAAATATAGGTGCTGATAGGCATTTTAGATGTAGTTTCCGATAGGCATTTCAAAAATTGATGCCGATAGGAATTTCAGATATAGGTGCCGATAGGCATTTCAGATATAGTTGCCGATTGGCATTTTAAAAACAGGTGCCGATAGGCATTTCAGATATAGAAGCTGATAGGTATTTTAAATATAGGTGTCGATAGGCTTTTCAGATATGGTTGCCGATAGGCATTTTAAATATAGGAACAGATAAGCATTTCAGATGTAGTTTCCGAAAGACATTTCAAAAATAGGTGCCGATAGGCATTTTAGATATAGGTGCCGATAGGCATTTCAGATATAGTTGCCGATTGGCATTTTAAAATTGGTGCCGATAGGCATTTCAGATATAGAAGCCGATAGGCATTTCAAATATAGGTGCCGATAGGCATTCCAAATATGGTTGCCGATAGGCATTTCAAATATAGGTGCTGATAGGCATTTCAGATGTAGTTTCCGATAGGCATTTCAAAAATTGGTGCCGATTGGCATTTCAGATATAGGTGCCGATAGGCATTTCAGATATAGTTGCCGATTGGCATTTTAAAATTGGTGCCGATAGGCATTTCAGATATAGAAGCCGATAGGCATTTCAAATGGGTATAGGTGCCGATAGGCATTCCAGATATGGTTGCCGATAGGCATTTCAAATATAGGTGCTGATAGGCATTTTAGATGTAGTTTCCGATAGGCATTTTAAAAATTGATGCCGATAGGAATTTCAGATAGAGGTGCCGATAGGCATTTCAGATATAGTTGCCGATTGGCATTTTAAAAACAGGTGCCGATAGGCATTTCAGATATAGAAGCCGATAGGTATTTTAAATATAGGTGTCGATAGGCTTTTCAGATATGGTTGCCGATAGGCATTTCAAATATAGGAACAGATAGGCATTTCAGATGTAGTTTCCGAAAGACATTTCAAAAATAGGTGCCGATAGGCATTTTAGATATAGGTGCCGATAGGCATTTCAGATATAGTTGCCGATTGGCATTTTAAAATTGGTGCCGATAGGCATTTCAGATATAGAAGCCGATAGGCATTTCAAATATAGGTGCCGATAGGCATTCCAAATATGGTTGCCGATAGGCATTTCAAATATAGGTGCTGATAGGCATTTCAGATGTAGTTTCCGATAGGCATTTCAAAAATTGGTGCCGATTGGCATTTCAGATATAGGTGCCGATAGGCATTTCAGATATAGTTGCCGATTTGCATTTTAAAAATAGGTGCCGATAGGCATTTCAGATATAGAAGCCGATAGGTATTTCAATTATAGGTGTCGATAGGCATTTCAGATATGGTTGCCGATAGGCATTTCAAATATAGGTGCCGATAGGCATTTCAAATATAGGTGCCGATAGGTATTTCAGATATAGTTGCCGATTGGCATTTTAAAAATAGGTGCCGATAGGCATTTTAGATGTAGTTACCGATAGGCATTTCAAAAATAGGTGCCGATAGGCATTTCAGATATAGGTGCCGATAGGCATATTAGATATAGTTGCCGATAGGCATTTAAAATATAGGTGTCGATAGGCATTTCAAATATAGGTGTCGATAGGCATTTCAGATATAAATGCCGAAAGGCATTTCAGATATAGGTGCCGATAGGCATTTCTGATGTGGTTGCCGATAGGCATTTCAAATATAGGTGCTGATAGGCATTTCAGATGTAGTTTTCGATAGGCATTTCAAAAATAGGTGCCGATAGGCATTTCAGATATAGGTGCCGATAGGCACTTCAGATATAGTTGCCGATTGGCATTTTAAAAATAGGTGCCGCTAGGCATTTCAGATATAGAAGCCGATAGTCATTTCTGATGTGGTTGCCGATAGGCATTTCAAATATAGGTGCTGATAGCCATTTCAGATGTAGTTTTCGATAGGCATTTCAAAAATAGGTGCCGATAGGCATTTCAGATATAGGTGCCGATAGGCACTTCAGATATAGTTGCCGAATGGCATTTTAAAAATAGGTGCCGCTAGGCATTTCAGATATAGAAGCCGATAGGCATTTTAAATATAGGTGCCGATAGGCATTCCAAATATGGTTGCCGATAGGCATTTCAAATACAGGTGCTGATAGGCATTTCAGTTGTAGTTTCCGATAGGCATTTCAAAAATAGGTGCCGATAGGCATTTCAGATATAGGTGCCGATAGGCATTTCAGATATAGTTGCCGATTGGCATTTGCAAAAATAGGTGCCAATAGGCATTTCAGATATAGAAGCCGATAGGCATTTCAAATATAGGTGCAGAAAGGCATTCCAGATATGGTTGACGATAGGGATTTCAAATATAGGTGCTGATAGGCATTTTAGATGTAGTTTCCGATAGGCATTTCAAAAATTGGTGCCGATAGGCATTTCAGATATAGGTGCCGATAGGCATTTCAGATATAGTTGCCGATTGGCATTTTAAAAATAGGTGTTGATAGGCATTTCAGATATAGAAGCCGATAGGTATTTCAAATATAGGTGTCGATAGGCATTTTAGATATGGTTGCCGATAGGCATTTCAAATATAGGTGCTGATAGGCATTTCAGATGTAGTTTCCGATAGGCATTTCAAAAATAGGTGCCGATAGGCATTTCATATATAGGTGCCGATAGCCATTTCAGATATAGTTGCCGATTGGCATTTTAAAAATAGGTGTCTATAGGCATTTCAGATATAGAAGCTGATAGGCATTTAAAATATAGGTGCCGATAGGCATTTCAGATATGGTTGCCGATAGGCATTTCAAATATAGGTGCTGATAGGCATTCCAGATGTATTTTCCGATAGGCATTTCAAAAATTGGTGCCGATAGGCATTTCAGATATAGGTGCCGATAGGCATTTCAGATATAGTTACCGATTGGCCTTTCAAAAATAGGTGCCGATAGGCATTTCAGATATAGAAGCCGATAGGTATTTCAAATATAGGTGTCGATTGGCATTTCAGATATGGTTGACGATAGGCATTTCAAATATAGGTGCTGATAGGCATTTCAGATGTAGTTTCCGATAGGCATTTAAAAAATAGGTGCCGATAGGCATTTCAGATATAGGTGTCGATAGGCATTTCAGATATAGTTGCCGATTGGCATTTTAAAAATAGGTGCCGATAGGCATTTCAGAAATAGAAGCCGATAGGCATTTCAAATATAGGTGCCAATAGGCATTCCAGATATGGTTGCCGATAGGCATTTCAAATATAGCTGCTGATAAGCATTTCAGATGTAGTTTCCGATTGGCATTTCAAAAATAGATGCCGATAGGCATTTCAGATATAGGTGCCGATAGGCATTTTAGATATAGTTGCCAATTGGCATTTTAAAAATAGGTTCCGATAGGCATTTCAGATATAGAAGCCGATAGGCATTTCAAATATAGGTGCCGATTGGCATTCCAGATATGGTTGCCGATAGGTATTTCAAATATAGGTGCTGATAGGCATTTTAGATGTAGTTTCCGATAGGCATTTCAAAAATTGATGCCGATAGGCATTTCAGATATAGGTGCCGATAGGCATTTCAGATATAGTTTCCGATTGGCATTTTAAAAACAGGTGCCGATAGGCATTTCAGATATAGAAGCCGATAGGTATTTCAAATATAGGGGTCGATAGGCATTTCAGATATGGTTGCCGATAGGCATTTCAAATATAGGAGCAGATAGGCATTTCAGATGTAGTTTCCGAAAGACATTTAAAAAATAGGTGCCGATAGGCATTTCAGATATAGTTGCCGATAGGCATTTCAGATATAGTTGCCGATTGGCCTTTCAAAAATAGGTGCCGATAGGCATTTCAGATATAGAAGCCGATAGGTATTTCAAATATAGGTGTCGATTGGCATTTCAGATATGGTTGACGATAGGCATTTCAAATATAGGTGCTGATAGGCATTTCAGATGTAGTTTCCGATAGGCATTTAAAAAATAGGTGCCGATAGGCATTTCAGATATAGGTGTCGATAGGCATTTCAGATATAGTTGCCGATTGGCATTTTAAAAATTGGTGCCGATAGGCATTTCAGAAATAGAAGCCGATAGGCATTTCAAATATAGGTGCCAATAGGCATTCCAGATATGGTTGCCGATAGGCATTTCAAATATAGCTGCTGATAAGCATTTCAGATGTAGTTTCCGATTGGCATTTCAAAAATAGATGCCGATAGGCATTTCAGATATAGGTGCCGATAGGCATTTTAGATATAGTTGCCAATTGGCATTTTAAAAATAGGTTCCGATAGGCATTTCAGATATAGAAGCCGATAGGCATTTCAGATATAGTTGCCGATTGGCATTTTAAAAATAGGTGCCGATAGGCATTTCAGATATAGAAGCCGATAGGCATTTCAAATATAGGTGCCGATAGGCATTCCAGATATGGTTGCCGATAGGCATTTTAAATATAGGTGCCGATAGGCATTCCAGATACAATATCCGATAGGCATTTCAAATATAAGTGCTGATAGGCATTTCAGATGTAGTTTCCGATAGGCATTTCAAAAATAGGTACCGATAGGCATTTCAGATATAGATGCCGATAGGCATTTCAGATATAGTTGCCAATTGGCATTTTAAAAATAGGTGTCGATAGGCATTTCAGATATAGAAGCCGATAGGCATTTCAAATATAGGTGCCGATAGGCATTCCAGATATGGTTGCCAGTAGGCATTTCAAATATAGGTGCTGATAGGCATTTCAGATGTAGTTTCCGAATTGCATTTCAAAAATTGGTGCCGATTGGCATTTTAGATATAGGTGCCGATAGGCATTTTAGATATAGTTGCCGATTGGCATTTCAGATATAGTTGCCGATTGGCATCTTAAAAATAGGTGCCGATAGGCATTTCAGATATAGAAGCCGATAGGTATTTCAAATATAGGTGTCGATAGGCATTTCAGATATGGTTGCCGATAGGCATTTCAAATATAGGTGCTGATAGGCATTTCAGATGTAGTTTCCGATAGGCATTTCAAAAATTGGTGCCGATTGGAATTTCAGATATAGGTGCCGATAGGCATTTCAGATATGTAGTTTCCGATTGGCATTTTAAAAATAGGTGCCGATAGGCATTTCAGATATAGAAGCCGATAGGTATTTCAAATATAGGTGTCGATAGGCATTTCAGATATGGTTGCCGATAGGCATTTCAAATATAGGTGTCGATAGGCATTTCAGATATAGGTGCCGATAGGCACTTCAGATATAGTTGCCGATTGGCATTTTAAAAATAGGTGACGATAGGCAATTCAGATATAGAAGCCGATAGGCATTTCAAATATAGGTGCCGATAGGCATTCCAGATATGGTTGCCGATAGGCATTTCAAATATAGGTGCTGATAGGCATTTCAGATGTAGTTTTCGATAGGCATTTCAAAAATAGGTGCCGATAGGCATTTCAGATATAGGTGCCGATAGGCACTTCAGATATAGTTGCCGATTGGCATTTTAAAAATAGGTGCCGATAAGCATTTCAGATATAGAAGCCGATAGGCATTTCAAATATAGGTGCCGATAGGCATTCCAGATATGGTTGCCGATAGGGATTTCAAATATAGGTGCTGATAGGCATTTCAGATGTTGTTTCCGATAGGCATTTCGGATGTAGTTTCCGATAGGCATTTCAAAAATAGGTGCCGATAGGCATTTCAGATATAGGTGCCGATAGGCATTACAGATATAGTTGCCGATTAGCATTTTAAAAATAGGTGCCGATAGGCAATTCAGATATAGAAGCCGATAGGCATTTCAAATATAGGTGCCGATAGGCATTCCAGATATAGTTGCCGATAGGCATTTCAAATATAGGTGCTGATAGGCATTTCAGATGTAGTTTCCGATAGGCATTTCAAAAATAGGTGCCGATAGGCATTTCAGATATAGGCGCCGATAGGCATTTCAGATATAGTCGCCGATTGGCATTTTAAAAATAGGTGCCGATAGGCATTTCAGATATAGAAGCCGATAGGTATTTCAAATATAGGTGTCGATAGGCATTTCAGATGTGGTTGCCGATAGGCATTTCAAATATTGGTGCTGATAGGCATTTTAGATGGAGTTTCCGATAGGCATTTCAAAAATAGGTGCCGATAGGCATTTCAGATATAGGTGCCGATAGGCATTTTAGATATATTTACCGATTAGCATTTTAAAAATAGGTGCCGATAGGCATCTCAGATATAGAAGCCGAAAGGCATTTCAAATATAGGTGCCGATAAGCATTCCAGATATGGTTGCCGATAGGCATTTCAAATATAGGTGCTGATAGGCATTTCAGATGTAGTTTCCGATAGGCATTTCAGAAATTGGTGCCGATAAGCATTTCAGATATAGGTGCCAATAGGCATTTCAGATATAGTTGCCGATTGGCATTTTAAAAATAGGTGCCGAAAGGCATTTTAGATATAGAAGCCGAAAGGCATTTCAAATATAGGTTCCGATAAGCATTCCAGATATGGTTGCCGATAGGCATTTCAAATATAGGTGCTGATAGGCATTTCAGATGTAGTTTCCGATAGGCATTTCAGAAATTGGCGCCGATAGGCATTTCAGATATAGTCGCCGATTGGCATTTTAAAAATAGGTGCCGATAGGTATTTCAGATATAGAAGCCGATAGGTATTTCAAATATAGGTGTCGATAGGCATTTCAGATATGGTTGCCGATAGGCATTTCAAATATAGGTGCTGATAGGCATTTCGGATGTAGTTTCCGATTGGCATTTCAAAAATAGGTGCCGATAGGCATTTCAGATATAGGTGTCGATAGGCATTTCAGATATAGTAGCCCATTGGCATTTTAAAAATAGGTGCCGATAGGCATTTCAGATATAGAAGCCGAAAGGCATTTCAAATATAGGTGCCGATAAGCATTCCAGATATGGTTGCCGATAGGCATTTCAAATATAGGTGCTGATAGGCATTTCAGATGTAGTTTCCGATAGGCATTTCAGAAATTGGCGCCGATAGGCATTTCAGATATAGTCGCCGATTGGCATTTTAAAAATAGGTGCCGATAGGCATTTCAGATATAGAAGCCGATAGGTATTTCAAATATAGGTGTCGATAGGCATTTCAGATATGGTTGCCGATAGGCATTTCAAATAAAGGTGCTGATAGGCATTTCGGATGTAGTTTCCGATTGGAATTTCAAAAATAGGTGCCGATAGGCATTTCAGATATAGGTGTCGATAGGCATTTCAGATATAGTTGCCCATTGGCATTTTAAAAATAGGTGCCGATAGGCATTTCAGATATAGAAGCCGATAGGCATTTCAAATATAGGTGCCGATAGGCATTCCAGATATGGTTGCCGATAGGCATTTCAAATATAGGTGCTGATATGCATTTTAGATGTAGTTTCCGATAGGCATTTCAAAAATATGTGCCGATAGGCATTTCAGATATAGGTGCCGATAGGCATTTCAGATATAGTTGCCGATTGGCATTTTAAAAATAGGTGCCGATAGGCATTTCAGATATAGAAGCCGATAGGCATTTCAAATATAGGTGCCGATAGGCATTCCAGATATGATTGCCGATAGGCTTTTCAAATATAGGTGCTGACAGGCATTTCAGATGTAGTTTCCGATAGGCATTTCAAAAATAGGTGCCGATAGGTATTTCAGATATAGGTGCCGATAGGCATTTCAGATATAGTTGACGATTGGCATTTTAAAAATAGGTGCCGATAGGCATTTCAGATATAGAGGCCGATAGGCATTTGAAATATAGGTGCCGATAGGTATTCCAGATATGGTTGCCGATAGGCATTTCAAATATAGGTGCTGATAGGCATTTCAGATGTAGTTTCCGATAAGCATTTCAAAAATTGGTGCCGATAGGCATTTCAGATATATGTGCCGATAGGCATTACAGATATAGTTACCGATTGGCATTTTAAAAATAGGTGCCAAAAGGCTTTTCAAATATAGGTGCTGATAGGCATTTCAGATGTAGTTTCCGATAGGCATTTCAAAAATAGGTGCCGATAGGCATTTCAGATATAGGAGCCGATAGGCATTTCAGATATTGTTGCCGATTGGCATTTTAAAAATAGGTGCCGATAGGCATTTCAGATATAGCAGCCGATAGGCATTTCAAATATAGGTGCCGATAGGCTTTCCAGATATGGTTGCCGATAGGCATTTCAAATATAGGTGCTGATAGGCATTTCAGATATAGTTTCCGATAGGCATTTCAAAAATAGGTGCTGATAGGCATTTCGGATGTAGTTTCCGATTGGCATTTCAAAAATAGGTGCCGATAGGCATTTCAGATATAGGTGTCGATAGGCATTTCAGATATAGTTGCCCATTGGCATTTTAAAAATAGGTGCCGATAGGCATTTCAGATATAGAAGCCGATAGGCATTTCAAATATAGGTGCCGATAGGCATTCCAGATATGGTTGCCGATAGGCATTTCAAATATAGGTGCTGATATGCATTTTAGATGTAGTTTCCGATAGGCATTTCAAAAATATGTGCCGATAGGCATTTCAGATATAGGTGCCGATAGGCATTTCAGATATAGTTGCCGATTGGCATTTTAAAAATAGGTGCCGATAGGCATTTCAGATATAGAAGCCGATAGGCATTTCAAATATAGGTGCCGATAGGCATTCTAGATATGATTGCCGATAGGCTTTTCAAATATAGGTGCTGACAGGCATTTCAGATGTAGTTTCCGATAGGCATTTCAAAAAAAGGTGCCGATAGGCATTTCTGATGTGGTTGCCGATAGGTATTTCAAATATAGGTGCTGATAGGCATTTCAGATGTAGTTTTCGATAGGCATTTCAAAAATAGGTGCCGATAGGCATTTCAGATATAGGTGCCGATAGGCACTTCAGATATAGTTGCCGATTGGCATTTTAAAAATAGGTGCCGATAGGCATTTTAGATATAGAAGCCGATAGGCATTTCAAATATAGGTGCCGATAGGCATTCCAGATATGGTTGCCGATAGGCATTTCAAATATAGCTGCTGATAGGCATTTCAAATGTAGTTTCCGATAGGCATTTCAAAAATAGGTGCCGATAGGCATTTCAGATATAGGTGCCGATAGGCATTTCAGATATAGTTGACGATTGGCATTTTAAAAATAGGTGCCGATAGGCATTTCAGATATAGAGGCCGATAGGCATTTCAAATATAGGTGCCGATAGGTATTCCAGATATGGTTGCCGATAGGCATTTCAAATATAGGTGCTGATAGGCATTTCAGATGTAGTTTCCGATAGGCATTTCAAAAATTGGTGCCGATAGGCATTTCAGATATAGGTGCCGATAGGCATCTCAGATAAAGTTGCCGATTGGCATTTTAAAAATAGGTGCCGATAGGCATTTCAGATATAGAAGCCGATAGGTATTTCAAATATAGGTGTCGATAGGCATTTCAGATATAGTTGCCGATAGGCATTTCAAATATTGGTGCTGATAGGCATTTCAGATGTAGTTTCCGATATGCATTTCAAAAATAGGTGCCGATAGGCATTTCAGATATAGGTGCCGATAGGCATTACAGATATAGTTACCGATTGGCATTTTAAAAATAGGTGCCAAAAGGCTTTTCAAATATAGGTGCTGATAGGCATTTCAGATGTAGTTTCCGATAGGCATTTCAAAAATAGGTGCCGATAGGCATTTCAGATATAGGAGCCGATAGGCATTTCAGATATTGTTGCCGATTGGCATTTTAAAAATAGGTGCCGATAGGCATTTCAGATATAGCAGCCGATAGGCATTTCAAATATAGGTGCCGATAGGCTTTCCAG
>JAVRKA010000383.1:0-137756 GCA_034508555.1 Venustoraphidia nigricollis | reverse complement strand
GGCACCTATATTTGAAATGCCTATTGGCTTCTATATCTGAAATGCCTATCGGCATCTATACCTGAAATGCCTATCGGCACCTATTTTTGTAATGCCTTTCGAAACTACATCTGAAATACCTATCTGCTCCTATATTTGAAATGCCTATCGGCAACCATATCTGAAATGCCTATCGACACTTATATTTGAAATACCTATCGGCTTCTATATCTGAAATGCCTATCGGCACCTGTTTTTAAAATGCCAATCGGCAACTATATCTGAAATGCCTATCGGCACCTATATCTGAAATGCCTATCGGCACCTATTTTTGTAATGCCTTTCGGAAACTACATCTGAAATGCCTATCTGCTCCTATATTTGAAATGCCTATCGGCAACCATATCTGAAATGCCTATCGACACCTATATTTGAAATACCTATCGGCTTCTATATCTGAAATGCCTATCGGCACCTATTTTTAAAATGCCAATCGGTAAATATATCTGAAATGCCTATCGGCACCTATATCTGAAATGCCTATCGGCACCAATTTCAAAAATGCCTATCGGAAACTACATCTGGAATGCCTATCAGCACCTATATTTGAAATGCCTATCAGCAACCACATCAGAAATGCCTATCAGCACCTATACCTGAAATGCCTTTCGGCATTTATATCTGAAATGCCTATCGACACCTATTTTTAAAATGCCAATCGGCCACTATATCTGAAATGCCTATCGGCACCTATATCTGAAATGCCTATCGGCACCTATTTTGAAATGCCTATCGGAAACTACATCTGAAATGCCTATCAGCACCTATATTTGAAATGCCTATCGGCAACCATATCTGAAATGCCTATCGACAGCTATATTTGAAATACCTATCGGCTTCTATATCTGAAATGCCTATCGGCACCTATTTTTAAATGCCAATCGGCAACTATATCTGAAATGCCTATCGGCACCTATATCTGAAATGCCTATCGGCACCAATTTTTGAAATGCCTATCGGAAACTACATCTGAAATGCCTATCAGCACCTATATTTAAAATGCCTATCGGCAACCATATCTGGAATGCCTATCGGCACCTATATTTGAAATGCCTATCGGCTTCTATATCTGAAATGCCTATCGGCACCTATTTTTAAAACGCTAATCGGCATCTATATCTGTAATGCCTATCGGCACCTATATCTGAAATGTCTATCGGCACCTATTTTTGAAATGCCTATCGGAAAACTACATCTGAAATGCCTATCAGCACCTATATTTAAAATGCCTATCGGCAACCATATCTGGAATGCCTATCGGCACCTATATTTGAAATGCCTATCGGCTTCTATATCTGAAATGCCTATCGGCACATATTTTTAAAATGCTAATCGGCATCTATATCTGTAATGCCTATCGGCACCTATATCTGAAATGTCTATCGGCACCTATTTTTGAAATGCCTATCGGAAACTACATCTAAAATGCCTATCAGCACCTATATTTAAAATGCCTATCGGCAACCATATCTGGAATGCCTATCGGCACCTATATTTGAAATGCCTATCGGCTTCTATATCTGAAATGCCTATCGGCACATATTTTTAAAATGCTAATCGGCATCTATATCTGTAATGCCTATCGGCACCTATATCTGAAATGTCTATCGGCACCTATTTTTGAAATGCCTATCGGAAACTACATCTGAAATGCCTATCAGCACCAATATTTGAAATGCCTATAGGCACCTATATCTGAAATGCTTATCCGCACCTATTTTTGAAATGCCTATCGGAAACTACATCTGAAATGCCTATCAGCACCTATATTTGAAATGCCTATCGGCTTCTATATCTGAAATGCCTATCGGCACCCATTTTTAAAATGCCAATCGGCAACTATATCTGAAATGCCTATTGGCACCTATATCTGAAATGCCTATCGGCACCTATATCTGAAATGCCTATCGGCACCTATTTTTGAAATGCCTATCGGAAACTACATCTGAAATGCCTATCAGCACCTATATTTGAAATGCCTATCGGCAACCATATCTGAAATGCCTATCGACAGCTATATTTGAAATACCTATCGGCTTCTATATCTGAAATGCCTATCGGCACCTATTTTTAAAATGCCAAACGGCAACTATATCTGAAATGCCTATCGGCACATATATCTTAAATGCCTATCGGCACCTATTTTTGAAATGTATATCGGAAACTACATCTAAAATGCCTATCAGCACCTATATTTGAAATGCCTATCGGCAACCATATCTGGAATGCCTATCGGCACCTATATTTGAAATGCCTATTGGCTTCTATATCTGAAATGCCTATCGGCATCTATTTTTAAAATGCCAATCGGCAACTATATCTGTAATGCCTATCGGCACCTATATCTGAAATGTCTATCGGCACCTATTTTTGAAATGCCTATCTGAAACTACATCTGAAATGCCTATCAGCACCAATATTTGAAATGCCTATCGGCAAACATATCTGAAATGCCTATCGACACCTATATTTGAATTACCTATCGGCTTCTATATCTGAAATGCCTATCGGCACCTATTTTTAAAGTGCCAATCGGCAACTATATCTGAAATGCCTATCGGCACTTTTATCTGAAATGCCTATCAGCACCAATTTTTAAAATGCCTATCGGAAACTACATCTAAAATGCTTATCAGCACCTATATTTGAAATGCCTATCGGCTTCTATATCTGAAATGCCTATCGGCACCTTTTTTTAAAACGCCAATCGGCAACTATATCTGAAATGCCTATCGGCACCTATATCTGAAATGCCTATCGGCAACTATTTTTCAAATGCCTATCGGAAACTACATCTGAAATGCCTATCAGCACCTATATTTGAAATGCCTATCGGCAACCATATCTGGAATGCCTATCGGCACCTATATTTGAAATGCCCATCGGCTTCTATATCTGAAATGCCTATCGGCACCCATTTTTAAAATGCCAATCGGCAACTATATCTGAAATGCCTATCGGTATCTATTTTTGAAATACTTATCGGAAACTACATCTGAAATGCCTATCGGCACCTATTTTTAAAATGCCAATCGGCAACTATATCTGAAATGCCTATCGGCACCTATATCTGAAATGCCTATCGACACCTATATCTGAAATGCCTATCGACACCTATATCTGAAATACCTATCGACACCTATATCTGAAATGCCTATCGACACCTATATCTGAAATGCCTATCGACACCTATATCTGAAATGCCTATCGACACCTATATCTGAAATGCCTATCGACACCTATATCTGAAATGCCTATCGACACCTATTTTTGAAATGCCTATCGGAAACTACACCTGAAATGCCTATCAGCACCTATATTTGAAATGCCTATCGGCAACCATATCTGGAATGCCTATCGGGACCTATATTTGAAATGCCTATCGGCTTCTATATCTGAATTGCCTATCGGCACCTATTTTTAAAATGCCAATCGGCAACTATATCTGAAATGCCTATCGGCACCTATATCTGAAATGCCTATCGACACCTATATCTGAAATGCCTATCGACACCTATATCTGAAATGCCTATCGACACCTATATCTGAAATGCCTATCGACACCTATATCTGAAATGCCTATCGACACCTATATCTGAAATGCCTATCGACACCTATATCTGAAATGCCTATCGACACCTATATCTGAAATGCCTATCGACACTTATTTTTGAAATGCCTATCGGAAACTACATCTGAAATGCCTATCAGCACCTATATTTGAAATGCCTATCGGCAACCATATCTGGAATGCCTGTCGGCACCTATATTTGAAATGCCTATCGGCTTCTATATCTGAAATGCCTATCGGCACCTATTTTTAAAATGCCAATCGGCAACTATATCTGAAATGCCTATCGGCACCTATATCTGAAATGCCTATCGACACCTCTATCTGAAATGCCTATCGACACCTATATCTGAAATGCTTATCGACACCTATATCTGAAATGCCTATCGACACCTATATCTGAAATGCCTATCGACACCTATATCTGAAATGCCTATCGACACCTATATCTGAAATGCCTATCGACACCTATATCTGAAATGCCTATCGACACCTATATCTGAAATGCCTATCGACACCTATTTTTGAAATGCCTATCGGAAACTACATCTGAAATGCCTATCAGCACCTATATTTGAAATGCCTATCGGCAACCATATCTGGAATGTCTATCGGCACCTATATTTGAAATGCCTATCGGCTTCTATATCTGAAATGCCTATCGGCACCTATTTTTAAAATGCCAATCGGCAACTATATCTGAAATGCCTATCGGCACCTATATCTGAAATGCCTATCGACACCTCTATCTGAAATGCCTATCGACACATATATCTGAAATGCTTATCGACACCTATATCTGAAATGCCTATCGACACCTATATCTGAAATGCCTATCGACACCTATATCTGAAATGCCTATCGACACCTATATCTGAAATGCCTATCGACACCTATATCTGAAATGCCTATCGACACCTATATCTGAAATGCCTATCGACACCTATTTTTGAAATGCCTATCGGAAACTACATCTGAAATGCCTATCAGCACCTATATTTGAAATGCCTATCGGCTTCTATATCTGAAATGCCTATCGGCACCCATTTTTAAAATGCCAATCGGCAACTATATCTGAAATGCCTATTGGCACCTATATCTGAAATGCCTATCGGCACCTATATCTGAAATGCCTATCGGCACCTATTTTTGAAATGCCTATCGGAAACTACATCTGAAATGCCTATCAGCACCTATATTTGAAATGCCTATCGGCAACCATATCTGAAATGCCTATCGACAGCTATATTTGAAATACCTATCGGCTTCTATATCTGAAATGCCTATCGGCACCTATTTTTAAAATGCCAAACGGCAACTATATCTGAAATGCCTATCGGCACATATATCTTAAATGCCTATCGGCACCTATTTTTGAAATGTATATCGGAAACTACATCTAAAATGCCTATCAGCACCTATATTTGAAATGCCTATCGGCAACCATATCTGGAATGCCTATCGGCACCTATATTTGAAATGCCTATTGGCTTCTATATCTGAAATGCCTATCGGCATCTATTTTTAAAATGCCAATCGGCAACTATATCTGTAATGCCTATCGGCACCTATATCTGAAATGCCTATCGGCATCTATTTTTGAAATGCCTATCTGAAACTACATCTGAAATGCCTATCAGCACCAATATTTGAAATGCCTATCGGCAAACATATCTGAAATGCCTATCGACACCTATATTTGAATTACCTATCGGCTTCTATATCTGAAATGCCTATCGGCACCTATTTTTAAAGTGCCAATCGGCAACTATATCTGAAATGCCTATCGGCACTTTTATCTGAAATGCCTATCAGCACCAATTTTTAAAATGCCTATCGGAAACTACATCTAAAATGCTTATCAGCACCTATATTTGAAATGCCTATCGGCTTCTATATCTGAAATGCCTATCGGCACCTTTTTTTAAAACGCCAATCGGCAACTATATCTGAAATGCCTATCGGCACCTATATCTGAAATGCCTATCGGCAACTATTTTTCAAATGCCTATCGGAAACTACATCTGAAATGCCTATCAGCACCTATATTTGAAATGCCTATCGGCAACCATATCTGGAATGCCTATCGGCACCTATATTTGAAATGCCTATCGGCTTCTATATCTGAAATGCCTATCGGCACCCATTTTTAAAATGCCAATCGGCAACTATATCTGAAATGCCTATCGGTATCTATTTTTGAAATACTTATCGGAAACTACATCTGAAATGCCTATCGGCACCTATTTTTAAAATGCCAATCGGCAACTATATCTGAAATGCCTATCGGCACCTATATCTGAAATGCCTATCGACACCTATATCTGAAATGCCTATCGACACCTATATCTGAAATGCCTATCGACACCTATATCTGAAATGCCTATCGACACCTATTTTTGAAATGCCTATCGGAAACTACACCTGAAATGCCTATCAGCACCTATATTTGAAATGCCTATCGGCAACCATATCTGGAATGCCTATCGGGACCTATATTTGAAATGCCTATCGGCTTCTATATCTGAATTGCCTATCGGCACCTATTTTTAAAATGCCAATCGGCAACTATATCTGAAATGCCTATCGGCACCTATATCTGAAATGCCTATCGACACCTATATCTGAAATGCCTATCGACACCTATATCTGAAATGCCTATCGACACCTATATCTGAAATGCCTATCGACACCTATATCTGAAATGCCTATCGACACCTATATCTGAAATGCCTATCGACACCTATATCTGAAATGCCTATCGACACCTATATCTGAAATGCCTATCGACACTTATTTTTGAAATGCCTATCGGAAACTACATCTGAAATGCCTATCAGCACCTATATTTGAAATGCCTATCGGCAACCATATCTGGAATGCCTGTCGGCACCTATATTTGAAATGCCTATCGGCTTCTATATCTGAAATGCCTATCGGCACCTATTTTTAAAATGCCAATCGGCAACTATATCTGAAATGCCTATCGGCACCTATATCTGAAATGCCTATCGACACCTCTATCTGAAATGCCTATCGACACCTATATCTGAAATGCTTATCGACACCTATATCTGAAATGCCTATCGACACCTATATCTGAAATGCCTATCGACACCTATATCTGAAATGCCTATCGACACCTATATCTGAAATGCCTATCGACACCTATATCTGAAATGCCTATCGACACCTATATCTGAAATGCCTATCGACACCTATTTTTGAAATGCCTATCGGAAACTACATCTGAAATGCCTATCAGCACCTATATTTGAAATGCCTATCGGCAACCATATCTGGAATGTCTATCGGCACCTATATTTGAAATGCCTATCGGCTTCTATATCTGAAATGCCTATCGGCACCTATTTTTAAAATGCCAATCGGCAACTATATCTGAAATGCCTATCGGCACCTATATCTGAAATGCCTATCGACACCTCTATCTGAAATGCCTATCGACACCTATATCTGAAATGCTTATCGACACCTATATCTGAAATGCCTATCGACACCTATATCTGAAATGCCTATCGACACCTATATCTGAAATGCCTATCGACACCTATATCTGAAATGCCTATCGACACCTATATCTGAAATGCCTATCGACACCTATATCTGAAATGCCTATCGACACCTATTTTTGAAATGCCTATCGGAAACTACATCTGAAATGCCTATCAGCACCTATATTTGAAATGCCTATCGGCAACCATATCTGGAATGCCTATCGGCACCTATATTTGAAATGCCTATCGGCTTCTATTCTGAAATGCCTATCGGCACCTATTTTTAAAATGCCAATCGGCAACTATATCTGAAATGCCTATCGGCACCTATATCTGAAATGCCTATCGACACCTATATCTAAAATGCCTATCGACACCTATATCTGAAATGCCTATCGACACCTATATCTGAAATGCCTATCGACACCTATATCTGAAATGCCTATCGACACCTATATCTGAAATGCCTATCGACACCTATTTTTGAAATGCCTATCGGAAACTACATCTGAAATGCCTATCAGCACCTATATTTGAAATGCCTATCGGCAACCATATCTGGAATGCCTATCGGCACCCATATTTGAAATGCCTATCGGCTTCTATATCTGAAATGCCTATCGGCACCTATATCTGAAATGCCTATCGACACCTATATCTGAAATGCCTATCGACACCTATATCTGAAATGCCTATCGACACCTATATCTGAAATGCCTATCGACACCTATTTTTAAAATGCCAATCGGCAACTATATCTGAAATGCCTATCGGCACCTATATCTGAAATGCCTATCGACACCTATATCTGAAATGCCTATCGACACCTATATCTGAAATGCCTATCGACACCTATATCTGAAATGCCTATCGACACCTATATCTGAAATGCCTATCGACACCTATATCTGAAATGCCTATCGACACCTATATCTGAAAAGCCTATCGACACCTATATCTGAAATGCCTATCGACACCTATTTTTGAAATGCCTATCGGAAACTACATCTGAAATGCCTATCAGCACCTATATTTGAAATGCCTATCGACAACCATATCTGGAATGCCTATCGGCACCTATATTTGAAATGCCTATCGGCTTCTATATCTGAAATGCCTATCGGCACCTATTTTTAAAATGCCAATCGGCAACTATATCTGAAATGCCTATCGGCACCTATATCTGAAATGCCTATCGACACCTATATCTGAAATGCCTATCGACACCTATATCTGAAATGCCTATCGACACCTATATCTGAAATGCCTATCGACACCTATATCTGAAATGCCTATCGACACCTATTTTTGAAATGCCTATCGGAAACTACATCTGAAATGCCTATCAGCACCTATATTTGAAATGCCTATCGGCAACCATATCTGGAATGCCTATCGGCACCTATATTTGAAATGCCTATCAGCTTCTATATCTGAAATGCCTATCGGCACCTATTTTTAAAATGCCAATCGGCAACTATATCTGAAATGCCTATCGGCACCTATATCTGAAATGCCTATCGACACCTATATCTGAAATACCTATCGACACCTATATCTGAAATGCCTATCGACACCTATATCTGAAATGCCTATCGACACCTATATCTGAAATGCCTATCGACACCTATATCTGAAATGCCTATCGACACCTATATCTGAAATGCCTATCGACACCTATATCTGAAATGCCTATCGACACCTATTTTTGAAATGCCTATCGGAAACTACATCTGAAATGCCTATCAGCACCTATATTTGAAATGCCTATCGGCAACCATATCTGGAATGCCTATCGGCACCTATATTTGAAATGCCTATCATCTTCTATATCTGAAATGCCTATCGGCACCTATTTTTAAAATGCCAATCGGCAACTATATCTGAAATGCCTATCGGCACCTATATCTGAAATGCCTATCGACACCTATATCTGAAATGCCTATCGACACCTATATCTGAAATGCCTATCGACACCTATATCTGAAATGCCTATCGACACCTATATCTGAAATGCCTATCGACACCTATATCTGAAATGCCTATCGACACCTATATCTGAAAAGCCTATCGACACCTATATCTGAAATGCCTATCGACACCTATTTTTGAAATGCCTATCGGAAACTACATCTGAAATGCCTATCAGCACCTATATTTGAAATGCCTATCGGCAACCATATCTGGAATGCCTATCGGCACCTATATTTGAAATGCCTATCGGCTTCTATATCTGAAATGCCTATCGGCACCTATTTTTAAAATGCCAATCGGCAACTATATCTGAAATGCCTATCGACACCTATATCTGAAATGCCTATCGACACCTATATCTGAAATGCCTATCGACACCTATATCTGAAATGCCTATCGACACCTATATCTGAAATGCCTTTTGACACCTATATCTGAAATGCCTATCGACACCTATATCTGAAATGCCTATCGACACCTATTTTTGAAATGCCTATCGGAAACTACATCTGAAATGCCTATCAGCACTTATATTTGAAATGCCTATCGGCAACCATATCTGGAATGCCTATCGGCACCTATATTTGAAATGCCTATCGGCTTCTATATCTGAAATGCCTATCCGCACCTATTTTTAAAATGCCAATCGGCAACTATATCTGAAATGCCTATCGGCACCTATATCTGAAATGCCTAACGGCACCTATATCTGAAATGCCTATCGACACCTATATCTGAAATGCCTATCGACACCTATATCTGAAATGCCTATCGACACCTATATCTGAAATGCCTATCGACACCTATATCTGAAATGCCTATCGACACCTATTTTTGAAATGCCTATCGGAAACTACATCTGAAATGCCTATCAGCACCTATATTTGAAATGCCTATCGGCAACCATATCTGGAATGCCTATCGGCACCTATATTTGAAATGCCTATCGGCTTCTATATCTGAAATGCCTATCGGCACCTATTTTTAAAATGCTAATCGGCAACTATATCTGAAATGCCTATCGGCACCTATATCTAAAATGCCTATCGACACCTATATCTGAAATGCCTATCGACACCTATATCGGAAATGCCTATCGACACCTATATCTGAAATGCCTATCGACACCTATATCTGAAATGCCAATCGACACCTATAAGCTGAAATGCCTATCGACACCTATATCTGAAATGCCTATCGACACCTATATCTGAAATGCCTATCGACACCTATTTTTGAAATGCCTATCGGAAACTACATCTGAAATGCCTATCAGCACCTATATTTGAAATGCCTATCGGCAACCATATCTGGAATGCCTATCGGCACGTATATTTGAAATGCCTATCGGCTTCTATATCTGAAAAGCCTATCGGCACCTATTTTTAAAATGCCAATCGGCAACTATATCTGAAATGCCTATCGGCACCTATATCTGAAATGCCTATCGACACCTATATCTGAAATGCCTATCGACACCTATATCTGAAATGCCTATCGACACCTATTTTTGAAATGCCTATCGGAAACTACATCTGAAATGCCTATCAGCACCTATATTTGAAATGCCTATCGGCAACCATATCTGGAATGCCTATCGGCACCTATATTTGAAATGCCTATCGGCTTCTATATCTGAAATGCCTATCGGCACCTATTTTTAAAATGCCAATCGGCAACTATATCTGAAATGCCTATCGGCACCTATATCTGAAATGCCTATCGACACCTATATCTGAAATGCCTATCGACACCTATATCTGAAATGCCTATCGACACCTATATCTGAAATGCCTATCGACACCTATATCTGAAATGCCTATCGACACCTATTTTTGAAATGCCTATCGGAAACTACATCTGAAATGCCTATCAGCACCTATATTTGAAATGCCTATCGGCAACCATATCTGGAATGCCTATCGGCACCTATATTTGAAATGCCTATCGGCTTCTATATCTGAAATGCCTATCGGCACCTATTTTTAAAATGCCAATCGGCAACTATATCTGAAATGCCTATCGGCACCTATATCTGAAATGCCTATCGACACCTATATCTGAAATGCCTATCGACACCTATATCTGAAATGCCTATCGACACCTATATCTGAAATGCCTATCGACACCTATATCTGAAATGCCTATCGACACCTATATCTGAAATGCCTATCGACACCTATATCTGAAATGCCTATCGACACCTATATCTGAAATGCCTATCGACACCTATTTTTGAAATGCCTATCGGAAACTACATCTGAAATGCCTATCAGCACCTATATTTGAAATGCCTATCGGCAACCATATCTGGAATGCCTATCGGCACCTATATTTGAAATGCCTATCATCTTCTATATCTGAAATGCCTATCGGCACCTATTTTTAAAATGCCAATCGGCAACTATATCTGAAATGCCTATTGGCACCTATATCTGAAATGCCTATCGACACCTATATCTGAAATGCCTATCGACACCTATATCTGAAATGCCTATCGACACCTATATCTGAAATGCCTATCGACACCTAGATCTGAAATGCCTATCGACACCTATATCTGAAAAGCCAATCGACACCTATATCTGAAATGCCTATCGACACCTATTTTTGAAATGCCTATCGGAAACTACATCTGAAATGCCTATCAGCACCTATATTTGAAATGCCTATCGGCAACCATATCTGGAATGCCTATCGGCACCTATATTTGAAATGCCTATCGGCTTCTATATCTGAAATGCCTATCGGCACCTATTTTTAAAATGCCAATCGGCAACTATATCTGAAATGCCTATCGGCACCTATATCTGAAATGCCTATCGACACCTATATCTGAAATGCCTATCGACACCTATATCTGAAATGCCTATCGACACCTATATCTGAAATGCCTACCGACACCTATATCTGAAATGCCTATCGACACCTATTTTTGAAATGCCTATCGGAAACTACATCTGAAATGCCTATCAGCACCTATATTTGAAATGCCTATCGGCAACCATATCTGGAATGCCTATCGGCACCTATATTTGAAATGCCTATCGGCTTCTATATCTGAAATGCCTATCGGCACCTATTTTTAAAATGCCAATCGGCAACTATATCTGAAATGCCTATCGGCACCTATATCTGAAATGCCTATCGACACCTATATCTGAAATGCCTATCGACACCTATATCTGAAATGCCTATCGACACCTATATCTGAAATGCCTATCGACACCTATATCTGAAATGCCTATCGACACCTATATCTGAAATGCCTATCGACACCTATATCTGAAATGCCTATCGACACCTATATCTGAAATGCCTATCAACACCTATTTTTGAAATGCCTATCGGAAACTACATCTGAAATGCCTATCAGCACCTATATTTGAAATGCCTATCGGCAACCATATCTGGAATGCCTATCGGCACCTATATTTGAAATGCCTATCATCTTCTATATCTGAAATGCCTATCGGCACCTATTTTTAAAATGCCAATCGGCAACTATATCTGAAATGCCTATCGGCACCTATATCTGAAATGCCTATCGACACCTATATCTGAAATGCCTATCGACACCTATATCTGAAATGCCTATCGACACCTATATCTGAAATGCCTATCGACACCTATATCTGAAATGCCTATCGACACCTATATCTGAAAAGCCTATCGACACCTATATCTGAAATGCCTATCGACACCTATTTTTGAAATGCCTATCGGAAACTACATCTGAAATGCCTATCAGCACCTATATTTGAAATGCCTATCGGCAACCATATCTGGAATGCCTATCGGCACCTATATTTGAAATGCCTATCGGCTTCTATATCTGAAATGCCTATCGGCACCTATTTTTAAAATGCCAATCGGCAACTATATCTGAAATGCCTATCGGCACCTATATCTGAAATGCCTATCGACACCTATATCTGAAATGCCTATCGACACCTATATCTGAAATGCCTATCGACACCTATATCTGAAATGCCTATCGACACCTATATCTGAAATGCCTATCGACACCTATATCTGAAATGCCTATCGACACCTATATCTGAAATGCCTATCGACACCTATATCTGAAATGCCTATCGACACCTATTTTTGAAATGCCTATCGGAAACTACATCTGAAATGCCTATCAGCACTTATATTTGAAATACCTATCGGCAACCATATCTGGAATGCCTATCGGCACCTATATTTGAAATGCCTATCGGCTTCTATATCTGAAATGCCTATCGGCACCTATTTTTAAAATGCCAATCGGCAACTATATCTGAAATGCCTATCGGCACCTATATCTGAAATGCCTATCGGCACCTATATCTGAAATGCCTATCGACACCTATATCTGAAATGCCTATAGACACCTATATCTGAAATGCCTATCGACACCTATATCTGAAATGCCTATCGACACCTATATCTGAAATGCCTATCGACACCTATATCTGAAATGCCTATCGACACCTATTTTTGAAATGCCTATCGGAAACTACATCTGAAATGCCTATCAGCACCTATATTTGAAATGCCTATCGGCAACCATATCTGGAATGCCTATCGGCACCTATATTTGAAATGCCTATCGGCTTCTATATCTGAAATGCCTATCGGCACCTATTTTTAAAATGCTAATCGGCAACTATATCTGAAATGCCTATCGGCACCTATATCTGAAATGCCTATCGACACCTATATCTGAAATGCCTATAGACACCTATATCTGAAATGCCTATCGACACCTATATCTGAAATGCCTATCGACACCTATATCTGAAATGCCTATCGACACCTATATCTGAAATGCCTATCGACACCTATTTTTGAAATGCCTATCGGAAACTACATCTGAAATGCCTATCAGCACCTATATTTGAAATGCCTATCGGCAACCATATCTGGAATGCTTATCGGCACGTATATTTGAAATGCCTATCGGCTTCTATATCTGAAAAACTTATCGGCACCTATTTTTAAAATGCCAATCGGCAACTATATCTGAAATGCCTATCGGCACCTATATCTGAAATGCCTATCGACACCTATATCTGAAATGCCTATCGACACCTATATCTGAAATGCCTATCGACACCTATATCTGAAATGCCTATCGACACCTATATCTGAAATGCCTATCGACACCTATATCTGAAATGCCTATCGAAACCTTTTTTTGAAATGCCTATCGGAAACTACATCTGAAATGCCTATCAGCACCTATATTTGAAATGCCTATCGGCAACCATATCTGGAATGCCTATCGGCACCTATATTTGAAATGCCTATCGGTTTCTATATCTGAAATGCCTATCGGCACCTATTTTTAAAATGCCAATCGGCAACTATATCTGAAATGCCTATCGGCACCTATATCTGAAATGCCTATCGACACCTATATCTGAAATGCCTATCGACACCTATATCTGAAATGCCAATCGACACCTATATCTGAAATGCCTATCGACACCTATATCTGAAATGCCTATCGACACCTATATCTGAAATGCCTATCGACACCTATATCTGAAATGCCTATCGACACCTATATCTGAAATGCCTATCGACACCTATTTTTGAAATGCCTATCGGAAACTACATCTGAAATGCCTATCAGCACCTATATTTGAAATGCCTATCGGCAACCATATCTGGAATGCCTATCGGCACCTATATTTGAAATGCCTATCGGCTTCTATATCTGAAATGCCTATCGGCACCTATTTTTAAAATGCCAATCGGCAACTATATCTGAAATGCCTATCGGCACCTATATCTGAAATGCCTATCGACACCTCTATCTGAAATTCCTATCGACACCTATATCTGAAATGCCTATCGACACCTATATCTGAAATGCCTATCGACACCTATATCTGAAATGCCTATCGACACCTATATCTGAAATGCCTATCGACACCTATATCTGAAATGCCTATCGACACCTATATCTGAAATGCCTATCGACACCTATTTTTGAAATGCCTATCGGAAACTACATCTGAAATGCCTATCAGCACCTATATTTGAAATGCCTATCGGCAACCATATCTGGAATGCCTATCGGCACCTATATTTGAAATGCCTATCGGCTTCTATATCTGAAATGCCTATCGGCACCTATTTTTAAAATGCCAATTGGCAACTATATCTGAAATGTCTATCGTCACCTATATCTGAAATGCCTATCGACACCTATATCTGAAATGCCTATCGACACCTATATCTGAAATGCCTATCGACACCTATATCTGAAATGCCTATCGACACCTATATCTGAAATGCCTATCGACACCTATATCTGAAATGCCTATCGACACCTATATCTGAAATGCCTATCGACACCTATATCTGAAATGCCTATCGACACCTATATCTGAAATGCCTATCGACACCTATTTTTGAAATGCCTATCGGAAACTACATCTGAAATGCCTATCAGCACCTATATTTGAAATGCCTATCGGCAACCATATCTGGAATGCCTATCGGCACCTATATTTGAAATGCCTATCGGCTTCTATATCTGAAATGCCTATCGGCACCTATTTTTATAATGCCAATCGGCAACTATATCTGAAATGCCTATCGGCACCTATATCTGAAATGCCTATCGACACCTATATCTGAAATGCCTATCGACACCTATATCTGAAATGCCTATCGACACCTATATCTGAAATGCCTATCGACACCTATATCTGAAATGCCTATCGACACCTATATCTGAAATGCCTATCGACACCTATATCTGAAATGCCTATCGACACCTATATCTGAAATGCCTATCGACACCTATTTTTGAAATGCCTATCGGAAACTACATCTGAAATGCCTATCAGCACCTATTTTTAAAATGCCAATCGGCAACTATATCTGAAATGCCTATCGGCACCTATATCTGAAATGCCTCTCGACACCTATATCTGAAATGCCTATCGACACCTATATCTGAAATGCCTATCGACACCTATATCTGAAATGCCTATCGACACCTATATCTGAAATGCCTATCGTCACCTATATCTGAAATGCCTGTCGACACCTATATCTGAAATGCCTATGGACACCTATATCTGAAATGCCTATCGACACCTATTTTTGAAATGCCTATCGGAAACTACATCTGAAATGCCTATCAGCACCTATATTTGAAATGCCTATCGGCAACCATATCTGGAATGCCTATCGGCACCTATATTTGAAATGCCTATCGGCTTCTATATCTGAAATGCCTATCGGCACCTATTTTTAAAATGCCAATCGGCAACTATATCTGAAATGCCTTTTGGCACCTATATCCGAAATGCCTATCGACACCTATATCTGAAATGCCTATCGACACCTATATCTGAAATGCCTATCGACACCTATATCTGAAATGCCTATCGACACCTATATCTGAAATGCCTATCGACACCTATATCTGAAATGCCTATCGACACCTATATCTGAAATGCCTATCGACACCTATATCTGAAATGCCTATCGACACCTATATCTGAAATGCCTATCGACACCTATATCTGAAATGCCTATCGACACCTATATCTGAAATGCCTATCGACACCTATATCTGAAATGCCTATCGACACCTATATCTGAAATGCCTATCGACACCTATATCTGAAATGCCTATCGACACCTATATCTGAAATGCCTATCGACACCTATATCCGAAATGCCTATCGACACCTATATCTGAAATGCCTATCGACACTTATATCTGAAATGCCTATCGACACCTATTTTTGATATGCCTATCGGAAACTACATCTGAAATGCCTATCAGCACCTATATTTGAAATGCCTATCGGCAACCATATCTGGAATGCCTATCGGCACCTATATTTGAAATGCCTATCGGCTTCTATATCTGAAATGCCTATCGGCACCTATTTTTAAAATGCCAATCGGCAACTATATCTGAAATGCTTATCGGCACCTATATCTGAAATGCCTATCGACACCTATATCTGAAATGCCTATCGACACCTATATCTGAAATGCCTATCGACACCTATATCTGAAATGCCTATCGACACCTATATCTGAAATGCCTATCGACACCTATATCTGAAATGCCTATCGACACCTATATCTGAAATGCCTATCGACACCTATATCTGAAATGCCTATCGACACCTATATCTGAAATGCCTATCGACACCTATTTTTGAAATGCCTATCGGAACGTACATCTGAAATGCCTATCAGCACCTATATATGAAATGCCTATCGGCAACCATATCTGGAATGCCTATCGGCACCTATATTTGAAATGCCTATCGGCTTCTATATCTGAAATGCCTATCGGCACCTATTTTTAAAATGCCAATCGGCAACTATATCTGAAATGCCTATCGTCACCTATATCTGAAATGCCTATCGACACCTATATCTGAAATGCCTATCGACACCTATATCTGAAATGCCTATCGACACCTATATCTGAAATGCCTATCGACACCTATATCTGAAATGCCTATCGACACCTATATCTGAAATGCCTATCGACACCTATATCTGAAATGCCTATCGACACCTATATCTGAAATGCCTATCGACACCTATATCTGAAATGCCTATCGACACCTATTTTTGAAATGCCTATCGGAAACTACATCTGAAATGCCTATCAGCACCTATATTTGAAATGCCTATCGGCAACCATATCTGGAATGCCTATCGGCACCTATATTTGAAATGCCTATCGGCTTCTATATCTGAAATGCCTATCGGCACCTATTTTTATAATGCCAATCGGCAACTATATCTGAAATGCCTATCGGCACCTATATCTGAAATGCCTATCGACACCTATATCTGAAATGCCTATCGACACCTATATCTGAAATGCCTATCGACACCTATATCTGAAATGCCTATCGACACCTATATCTGAAATGCCTATCGACACCTATATCTGAAATGCCTATCGACACCTATATCTGAAATGCCTATCGACACCTATATCTGAAATGCCTATCGACACCTATATCTGAAATGCCTATCGACACCTATTTTTGAAATGCCTATCGGAAACTACATCTGAAATGCCTATCAGCACCTATTTTTAAAATGCCAATCGGCAACTATATCTGAAATGCCTATCGGCACCTATATCTGAAATGCCTATCGACACCTATATCTGAAATGCCTATCGACACCTATATCTGAAATGCCTATCGACACCTATATCTGAAATGCCTATCGACACCTATATCTGAAATGCCTATCGACACCTATATCTGAAATGCCTGTCGACACCTATATCTGAAATGCCTATCGACACCTATATCTGAAATGCCTATCGACACCTATTTTTGAAATGCCTATCGGAAACTACATCTGAAATGCCTATCAGCACCTATATTTGAAATGCCTATCGGCAACCATATCTGGAATGCCTATCGGGACCTATATTTGAAATGCCTATCGGCTTCTATATCTGAATTGCCTATCGGCACCTATTTTTAAAATGCCAATCGGCAACTATATCTGAAATGCCTATCGGCACCTATATCTGAAATGCCTATCGACACCTATATCTGAAATGCCTATCGACACCTATTTTTGAAATGCCTATCGGAAACTACATCTGAAATGCCTATCAGCACCTATATTTGAAATGCCTATCGGCAACCATATCTGGAATGCCTATCGGCACCTATATTTGAAATGCCTATCGGCTTCTATATCTGAAATGCCTATCGGCACCTATTTTTAAAATGCCAATCGGCAACTATATCTGAAATGCCTATCGGCACCTATATCTGAAATGCCTATCGACACCTATATCTGAAATGCCTATCGACACCTATATCTGAAATGCCTATCGACACCTATATCTGAAATGCCTATCGACACCTATATCTGAAATGCCTATCGACACCTATATCTGAAATGCCTATCGACACCTATATCTGAAATGCCTATCGACACCTATATCTGAAATGCCTATCGACACCTATTTTTGAAATGCCTATCGGAAACTACATCTGAAATGCCTATCAGCACTTATATTTGAAATACCTATCGGCAACCATATCTGGAATGCCTATCGGCACCTATATTTGAAATGCCTATCGGCTTCTATATCTGAAATGCCTATCGGCACCTATTTTTAAAATGCCAATCGGCAACTATATCTGAAATGCCTATCGGCACCTATATCTGAAATGCCTATCGGCACCTATATCTGAAATGCCTATCGACACCTATATCTGAAATGCCTATCGACACCTATATCTGAAATGCCTATCGACACCTATATCTGAAATGCCTATCGACACCTATATCTGAAATGCCTATCGACACCTATATCTGAAATGCCTATCGACACCTATTTTTGAAATGCCTATCGGAAACTACATCTGAAATGCCTATCAGCACCTATATTTGAAATGCCTATCGGCAACCATATCTGGAATGCCTATCGGCACCTATATTTGAAATGCCTATCGGCTTCTATATCTGAAATGCCTATCGGCACCTATTTTTAAAATGCTAATCGGCAACTATATCTGAAATGCCTATCGGCACCTATATCTGAAATGCCTATCGACACCTATATCTGAAATGCCTATAGACACCTATATCTGAAATGCCTATCGACACCTATATCTGAAATGCCTATCGACACCTATATCTGAAATGCCTATCGACACCTATATCTGAAATGCCTATCGACACCTATTTTTGGAATGCCTATCGGAAACTACATCTGAAATGCCTATCAGCACCTATATTTGAAATGCCTATCGGCAACCATATCTGGAATGCTTATCGGCACGTATATTTGAAATGCCTATCGGCTTCTATATCTGAAAAACTTATCGGCACCTATTTTTAAAATGCCAATCGGCAACTATATCTGAAATGCCTATCGGCACCTATATCTGAAATGCCTATCGACACCTATATCTGAAATGCCTATCGACACCTATATCTGAAATGCCTATCGACACCTATATCTGAAATGCCTATCGACACCTATATCTGAAATGCCTATCGACACCTATATCTGAAATGCCTATCGAAACCTTTTTTTGAAATGCCTATCGGAAACTACATCTGAAATGCCTATCAGCACCTATATTTGAAATGCCTATCGGCAACCATATCTGGAATGCCTATCGGCACCTATATTTGAAATGCCTATCGGTTTCTATATCTGAAATGCCTATCGGCACCTATTTTTAAAATGCCAATCGGCAACTATATCTGAAATGCCTATCGGCACCTATATCTGAAATGCCTATCGACACCTATATCTGAAATGCCTATCGACACCTATATCTGAAATGCCAATCGACACCTATATCTGAAATGCCTATCGACACCTATATCTGAAATGCCTATCGACACCTATATCTGAAATGCCTATCGACACCTATATCTGAAATGCCTATCGACACCTATATCTGAAATGCCTATCGACACCTATTTTTGAAATGCCTATCGGAAACTACATCTGAAATGCCTATCAGCACCTATATTTGAAATGCCTATCGGCAACCATATCTGGAATGCCTATCGGCACCTATATTTGAAATGCCTATCGGCTTCTATATCTGAAATGCCTATCGGCACCTATTTTTAAAATGCCAATCGGCAACTATATCTGAAATGCCTATCGGCACCTATATCTGAAATGCCTATCGACACCTCTATCTGAAATTCCTATCGACACCTATATCTGAAATGCCTATCGACACCTATATCTGAAATGCCTATCGACACCTATATCTGAAATGCCTATCGACACCTATATCTGAAATGCCTATCGACACCTATATCTGAAATGCCTATCGACACCTATATCTGAAATGCCTATCGACACCTATTTTTGAAATGCCTATCGGAAACTACATCTGAAATGCCTATCAGCACCTATATTTGAAATGCCTATCGGCAACCATATCTGGAATGCCTATCGGCACCTATATTTGAAATGCCTATCGGCTTCTATATCTGAAATGCCTATCGGCACCTATTTTTAAAATGCCAATTGGCAACTATATCTGAAATGCCTATCGTCACCTATATCTGAAATGCCTATCGACACCTATATCTGAAATGCCTATCGACACCTATATCTGAAATGCCTATCGACACCTATATCTGAAATGCCTATCGACACCTATATCTGAAATGCCTATCGACACCTATATCTGAAATGCCTATCGACACCTATATCTGAAATGCCTATCGACACCTATATCTGAAATGCCTATCGACACCTATATCTGAAATGCCTATCGACACCTATTTTTGAAATGCCTATCGGAAACTACATCTGAAATGCCTATCAGCACCTATATTTGAAATGCCTATCGGCAACCATATCTGGAATGCCTATCGGCACCTATATTTGAAATGCCTATCGGCTTCTATATCTGAAATGCCTATCGGCACCTATTTTTATAATGCCAATCGGCAACTATATCTGAAATGCCTATCGGCACCTATATCTGAAATTCCTATCGACACCTATATCTGAAATGCCTATCGACACCTATATCTGAAATGCCTATCGACACCTATATCTGAAATGCCTATCGACACCTATATCTGAAATGCCTATCGACACCTATATCTGAAATGCCTATCGACACCTATATCTGAAATGCCTATCGACACCTATATCTGAAATGCCTATCGACACCTATTTTTGAAATGCCTATCGGAAACTACATCTGAAATGCCTATCAGCACCTATTTTTAAAATGCCAATCGGCAACTATATCTGAAATGCCTATCGGCACCTATATCTGAAATGCCTTCGACACCTATATCTGAAATGCCTATCGACACCTATATCTGAAATGCCTATCGACACCTATATCTGAAATGCCTATCGACACCTATATCTGAAATGCCTATCGTCACCTATATCTGAAATGCCTGTCGACACCTATATCTGAAATGCCTATGGACACCTATATCTGAAATGCCTATCGACACCTATTTTTGAAATGCCTATCGGAAACTACATCTGAAATGCCTATCAGCACCTATATTTGAAATGCCTATCGGCAACCATATCTGGAATGCCTATCGGCACCTATATTTGAAATGCCTATCGGCTTCTATATCTGAAATGCCTATCGGCACCTATTTTTAAAATGCCAATCGGCAACTATATCTGAAATGCCTTTTGGCACCTATATCCGAAATGCCTATCGACACCTATATCTGAAATGCCTATCGACACCTATATCTGAAATGCCTATCGACACCTATATCTGAAATGCCTATCGACACCTATATCTGAAATGCCTATCGACACCTATATCTGAAATGCCTATCGACACCTATATCTGAAATGCCTATCGACACCTATATCTGAAATGCCTATCGACACCTATATCTGAAATGCCTATCGACACCTATATCTGAAATGCCTATCGACACCTATATCTGAAATGCCTATCGACACCTATATCTGAAATGCCTATCGACACCTATATCTGAAATGCCTATCGACACCTATATCTGAAATGCCTATCGACACCTATATCTGAAATGCCTATCGACACCTATATCTGAAATGCCTATCGACACCTATTTTTGATATGCCTATCGGAAACTACATCTGAAATGCCTATCAGCACCTATATTTGAAATGCCTATCGGCAACCATATCTGGAATGTCTATCGGCACCTATATTTGAAATGCCTATCGGCTTCTATATCTGAAATGCCTATCGGCACCTATTTTTAAAATGCCAATCGGCAACTATATCTGAAATGCTTATCGGCACCTATATCTGAAATGCCTATCGACACCTATATCTGAAATGCCTATCGACACCTATATCTGAAATGCCTATCGACACCTATATCTGAAATGCCTATCGACACCTATATCTGAAATGCCTATCGACACCTATATCTGAAATGCCTATCGACACCTATATCTGAAATGCCTATCGACACCTATATCTGAAATGCCTATCGACACCTATATCTGAAATGCCTATCGACACCTATTTTTGAAATGCCTATCGGAAACTACATCTGAAATGCCTATCAGCACCTATATTTGAAATGCCTATCGGCAACCATATCTGGAATGCCTATCGGCACCTATATTTGAAATGCCTATCGGCTTCTATATCTGAAATGCCTATCGGCACCTATTTTTAAAATGCCAATCGGCAACTATATCTGAAATGCCTATCGTCACCTATATCTGAAATGCCTATCGACACCTATATCTGAAATGCCTATCGACACCTATATCTGAAATGCCTATCGACACCTATATCTGAAATGCCTATCGACACCTATATCTGAAATGCCTATCGACACCTATATCTGAAATGCCTATCGACACCTATATCTGAAATGCCTATCGACACCTATATCTGAAATGGCTATCGACACCTATATCTGAAATGCCTATCGACACCTATTTTTGAAATGCCTATCGGAAACTACATCTGAAATGCCTATCAGCACCTATATTTGAAATGCCTATCGGCAACCATATCTGGAATGCCTATCGGCACCTATATTTGAAATGCCTATCGGCTTCTATATCTGAAATGCCTATCGGCACCTATTTTTATAATGCCAATCGGCAACTATATCTGAAATGCCTATCGGCACCTATATCTGAAATGCCTATCGACACCTATATCTGAAATGCCTATCGACACCTATATCTGAAATGCCTATCGACACCTATATCTGAAATGCCTATCGACACCTATATCTGAAATGCCTATCGACACCTATATCTGAAATGCCTATCGACACCTATATCTGAAATGCCTATCGACACCTATATATGAAATGCCTATCGACACCTATTTTTGAAATGCCTATCGGAAACTACATCTGAAATGCCTATCAGCACCTATTTTTAAAATGCCAATCGGCAACTATATCTAAAATGCCTATCGGCACCTATATCTGAAATGCCTATCGACACCTATATCTGAAATGCCTATCGACACCTATATCTGAAATGCCTATCGACACCTATATCTGAAATGCCTATCGACACCTATATCTGAAATGCCTATCGACACCTATATCTGAAATGCCTGTCGACACCTATATCTGAAATGCCTATCGACACCTATATCTGAAATGCCTATCGACACCTATTTTTGAAATGCCTATCGGAAACTACATCTGAAATGCCTATCAGCACCTATATTTGAAATGCCTATCGGCAACCATATCTGGAATGCCTATCGGCACCTATATTTGAAATGCCTATCGGCTTCTATATCTGAAATGCCTATCGGCACCTATTTTTAAAATGCCAATCGGCAACTATATCTGAAATGCCTATCGGCACCTATATCTGAAATGCCTATCGACACCTATATCTGAAATGCCTATCGACACCTATATCTGAAATGCCTATCGACACCTATATCTGAAATGCCTATCGACACCTATATCTGAAATGCCTATCGACACCTATATCTGAAATGCCTATCGACACCTCTATCCGAAATGCCTATCGACACCTATATCTGAAATGCCTATCGACACCTATATCTGAAATGCCTATCGACACCTATTTTTGATATGCCTATCGGAAACTACATCTGAAATGCCTATCAGCACCTATATTTGAAATGCCTATCGGCAACCATATCTGGAATGCCTATCGGCACCTATATTTAAAATGCCTATCGGCTTCTATATCTGAAATGCCTATCGGCACCTATTTTTAAAATGCCAATCGGCAACTATATCTGAAATGCCTATCGGCACCTATATCTGAAATGCCTATCGACACCTATATCTGAAATGCCTATCGACACCTATATCTGAAATGCCTATCGACAACTATATCTGAAATGCCTATCGACACCTATATCTGAAATGCCTAACGACACCTATATCTGAAATGCCTATCGACACCTATATCTGAAATGCCTATCGACACCTATATCTGAAATGCCTATCGACACCTATATCTGAAATGCCTATCGACACCTATTTTTGAAATGACTATCGGAAACTACATCTGAAACGCCTATCAGCACCTATATTTGAAATGCCTATCGGCAACCATATCTGGAATGCCTATCGGCACCTATATTTGAAATGCCTATCGGCTTCTATATCTGAAATGCCTATCGGCACCTATTTTTAAAATGCCAATCGGCAACTATATCTGAAATGCCTATCGGCACATATATCTGAAATGCCTATCGACACCTATATCTGAAATGCCTATCGACACCTATATCTGAAATGCCTATCGACACCTATATCTGAAATGCCTATCGACACCTATATCTGAAATGCCTATCGACACCTATATCTGAAATGCCTATCGACACCTATATCTGAAATGCCTATCGACACCTATTTTTGAAATGCCAATCGGCAACTATATCTGAAATGCCTATCGGCACCTATATCTGAAATGCCTATCGACACCTATATCTGAAATGCCTATCGACACCTATATCTGAAATGCCTATCGACACCTATATCTGAAATGCCTATCGACACCTATATCTGAAATGCCTATCGACACCTATATCTGAAATGCCTATCGACACCTATATCTGAAATGCCTATTGACACCTATATCTGAAATGCCTATCGACACCTATTTTTGAAATGCCTATCGGAAACTACATCTGAAATGCCTATCAGCACCTATATTTGAAATGCCTATCGGCAACCATATCTGGAATGCCTATCGGCACCTATATTTGAAATGCCTATCGGCTTCTATATCTGAAATGCCTATCGGCACCTATTTTTAAAATGCCAATCGGTAACTATATCTGAAATGCCTATCGGCACCTATATCTGAAATGCCTATCGACACCTATATCTGAAATGCCTATCGACACCTATATCTGAAATGCCTATCGACACCTATATCTGAAATGCCTATCGACACCTATATCTGAAATGCCTATCGACACCTATATCTGAAATGCCTATCGACACCTATATCTGAAATGCCTATCGACACCTATATCTGAAATGCCTATCGACACCTATATCTGAAATGCCTATCGACACCTATTTTTGAAATGCCTATCGACACCTATTTTTGAAATGACTATCGGAAACTACATCTGAAACGCCTATCAGCACCTATATTTGAAATGCCTATCGGCAACCATATCTGGAATGCCTATCGGCACCTATATTTGAAATGCCTATCGGCTTCTATATCTAAAATGCCTATCGGCACCTATTTTTAAAATGCCAATCGGCAACTATATCTGAAATGCCTATCGGCACATATATCTGAAATGCCTATCGACACCTATATCTGAAATGCCTATCGACACCTATATCTGAAATGCCTATCGACACCTATATCTGAAATGCCTATCGACACCTATATCTGAAATGCCTATCGACACCTATATCTGAAATGCCTATCGACACCTATATCTGAAATGCCTATCGACACCTATTTTTGAAATGCCAATCGGCAACTATATCTGAAATGCCTATCGGCACCTATATCTGAAATGCCTATCGACACCTATATCTGAAATGCCTATCGACACCTATATCTGAAATGCCTATCGACACCTATATCTGAAATGCCTATCGACACCTATATCTGAAATGCCTATCGACACCTATATCTGAAATGCCTATCGACACCTATATCTGAAATGCCTATTGACACCTATATCTGAAATGCCTATCGACACCTATTTTTGAAATGCCTATCGGAAACTACATCTGAAATGCCTATCAGCACCTATATTTGAAATGCCTATCGGCAACCATATCTGGAATGCCTATCGGCACCTATATTTGAAATGCCTATCGGCTTCTATATCTGAAATGCCTATCGGCACCTATTTTTAAAATGCCAATCGGTAACTATATCTGAAATGCCTATCGGCACCTATATCTGAAATGCCTATCGACACCTATATCTGAAATGCCTATCGACACCTATATCTGAAATGCCTATCGACACCTATATCTGAAATGCCTATCGACACCTATATCTGAAATGCCTATCGACACCTATATCTGAAATGCCTATCGACACCTATATCTGAAATGCCTATCGACACCTATATCTGAAATGCCTATCGACACCTATATCTGAAATGCCTATCGACACCTATTTTTGAAATGCCTATCGGAAACTACATCTGAAATGCCTATCAGCACCTATATTTGAAATGCCTATCGGCAACCATATCTGGAATGCCTATCGGCACCTATATTTGAAATGCCTATCGGCTTCTATATCTGAAATGCCTATCGGCACCTATTTTTAAAATGCCAATCGGCAACTATATCTGAAATGCCTATCGGCACCTATATCTGAAATGCCTATCGACACCTATATCTGAAATGCCTATCGACACCTATATCTGAAATGCCTATCGACACCTATATCTGAAATGCCTATCGACACCTATATCTGAAATGCCTATCGACACCTATATCTGAAATGCCTATCGACACCTATATCTGAAATGCCTATCGACACCTATTTTTGAAATGCCTATCGGAAACTACATCTGAAATGCCTATCAGCACCTATATTTGAAAAGCCTATCGGCAACCATATCTGGAATGCCTATCGGCACCTATATTTGAAATGCCTATCGGCTTCTATATCTGAAATGCCTATCGGCACCCATTTTTAAAATGCCAATCGGCAACTATATCTGAAATGCCTATCGGCACCTATATCTGAAATGCCTATCGACACCTATATCTAAAATGCCTATCGACACCTATATCTGAAATGCCTATCGACACCTATATCTGAAATGCCTATCGACACTTATATCTGAAATGCCTATCGACACCTATATCTGAAATGCCTATCGACACCTATACCTGAAATGCCTATCGACACCTATATCTGAAATGCCTATCGACACCTATTTTTGAAATGCCTATCGGAAACTACATCTGAAATGCCTATCAGCACCTATATTTGAAATGCCTATCGGCAACCATATCTGGAATGCCTATCGGCACTTATATTTGAAATGCCTATCAGCTTCTATATCTGAAATGCCTATCGGCACCTATTTTTAAAATGCCAATTGGCAACTATATCTGAAATGCCTATCGGCACCTATATCTGAAATGCCTATCGACACCTATATCTGAAATGCCTATCGACACCTATATCTGAAATGCCTATCGACACCTATATCTGAAATGCCTATCGACACCTATATCTGAAATGCCTATCGACACCTATATCTGAAATGCCTATCGACACCTATATCTGAAATGCCTATCGACACCTATATCTGAAATGCCTATCGACACCTATTTTTGAAATGCCTATCGGAAACTACATCTGAAATGCCTATCAGCACCTATATTTGAAATGCCTATCATCAACCATATCTGGAATGCCTATCGGCACCTATATTTGAAATGCCTATCGGCTTCTTTATCTGAAATGCCTATCGGCACCTATTTTTAAAATGCCAATCGGCAACTATATCTGAAATGCCTATCGGCACCTATATCTGAAATGCCTATCGACACCTATATCTGAAATGCCTATCGACACCTATATCTGAAATGCCTATCGACACCTATATCTGAAATGCCTATCGACACCTATATCTTAAATGACTATCGACACCTATATCTGAAATGCCTATCGACACCTATATCTGAAATGCCTATCGACACCTATATCTGAAATGCCTATCGACACCTATTTTTGAAATGCCTATCGGAAACTACATCTGAAATGCCTATCAGCACCTATATTTGAAATGCCTATCGGCAACCATATCTGGAATGCCTATCGGCACCTATATTTGAAAATCCTATCGGCTTCTATATCTGAAATGCCTATCGACACCTATATCTGAAATGCCTATCGACACCTATATCTGAAATGCCTATCGACACCTATTTTTGAAATGCCTATCGGAAACTACATCTGAAATGCCTATCAGCACCTATATTTGAAATGCCTATCGGCAACCATATCTGGAATGCCTATCGACACCTATATCTGAAATGCCTATCGACACCTATATCTGAAATGCCTATCGACAACTTTATCTGAAATGCCTATCGACACCTATATCTGAAATGCCTATCGACACCTATATCTGAAATGTCTATCGACACCTATATCTGAAATGCCTATCGACACCTATATCTGAAATGCCTATCGACACCTATTTTTTAAATGCCTATCGGAAACTACATCTTAAATGCCTATCAGCACCTATATTTGAAATGCCTATCGGCAACCATATCTGGAATGCCTATCGGCACCTATATTTGAAATGCCTATCGGCTACTATATCTGAAATGCCTATCGGCACCTATTTTTAAAATGCCAATCGGCAACTATATCTGAAATGCCTATCGTCACCTATATCTGAAATGCCTATAGACACCTATATCTGAAATGCCTATCGACACCTATATCTGAAATGCCTATCGACACCTATATCTGAAATGCCTATCGACACCTATATCTGAAGTGCCTATCGACACCTATATCTGAAATGCCTATCGACACCTATATCTGAAATGCCTATCGACACCTATATCTGAAATGCCTATCGACACCTATTTTTGAAATGCCTATCGGAAACTACATCTGAAATGCCTATCAGCACCTATATTTGAAATGCCTATCGGCAACCATATCTGGAATGCCTATCGGCACCTATATTTTAAATGCCTATCGGCTTCTATATCTGAAATGCCTATCGGCACCTATTTTTAAAATGCCAATCGGCAACTATATCTGAAATGCCTATCGGCACCTATATCTGAAATGCCTATCGACACCTATATCTGAAATGCCTATCGACACTTATATCTGAAATGCCTATCGACACCTATATCTGAAATGCCTATCGACACCTATATCTGAAATGCCTATCGACACCTATATCTGAAATGCCTATCGACACCTATTTTTGAAATGCCTATCGGAAACTACATCTGAAATGCCTATCAGCACCTATATTTGAAATGCCTATCATCAACCATATCTGGAATGCCTATCGGCACCTATATTTGAAATGCCTATCGACACCTATATCTGAAATGCCTATCGACACTTATATCTGAAATGCCTATCGACACCTATATCTGAAATGCCTATCGACACCTATATCTGAAATGCCTATCGACACCTATATCTGAAATGCCTATCGACACCTATATCTGAAATGCCTATCGACACCTATTTTTGAAATGCCTATCGGAAACTACATCTGAAATGCCTATCAGCACCTATATTTGAAATGCCTATCGGCAACCATATCTGGAATGCCTATCGGCACTTATATTTGAAATGCCTATCAGCTTCTATATCTGAAATGCCTATCGGCACCTATTTTTAAAATGCCAATCGGCAACTATATCTGAAATGCCTATCGGCACCTATATCTGAAATGCCTATCGACACCTATATCTGAAATGCCTATCGACACCTATATCTGAAATGCCTATCGACACCTATATCTGAAATGCCTATCGACACCTATATCTGAAATGCCTATCGACACCTATATCTGAAATGCCTATCGACACCTATATCTGAAATGCCTATCGACACCTATATCTGAAATGCCTATCGACACCTATTTTTGAAATGCCTATCGGAAACTACATCTGAAATGCCTATCAGCACCTATATTTGAAATGCCTATCATCAACCATATCTGGAATGCCTATCGGCACCTATATTTGAAATGCCTATCGGCTTCTTTATCTGAAATGCCTATCGGCACCTATTTTTAAAATGCCAATCGGCAACTATATCTGAAATGCCTGTCGGCACCTATATCTGAAATGCCTATCGACACCTATATCTGAAATGCCTATCGACACCTATATCTGAAATGCCTATCGACACCTATATCTGAAATGCCTATCGACACCTATATCTGAAATGACTATCGACACCTATATCTGAAATGCCTATCGACACCTATATCTGAAATGCCTATCGACACCTATATCTGAAATGCCTATCGACACCTATATCTGAAATGCCTATCGACACCTATTTTTGAAATGCCTATCGGAAACTACATCTGAAATGCCTATCAGCACCTATATTTGAAATGCCTATCGGCAACCATATCTGGAATGCCTATCGGCACCTATATTTGAAAAGCCTATCGGCTTCTATATCTGTAATGCCTATCGGCACCTATTTTTAAAATGTTAATCGGCAACTATATCTGAAATGCCTATCGGCACCTATATCTGAAATGCCTATCGATACCTATATCTGAAATGCCTATCGACACCTATATCTGAAATGCCTATCGACACCTATATCTGAAAAGCCTATCGACAACTTTATCTGAAATGCCTATCGACACCTATATCTGAAATGCCTATCGACACCTATATCTGAAATGTCTATCGACACCTATATCTGAAATGCCTATCGACACCTATATCTGAAATGCCTATCGACACCTATTTTTTAAATGCCTATCGGAAACTACATCTTAAATGCCTATCAGCACCTATATTTGAAATGCCTATCGGCAACCATATCTGGAATGCCTATCGGCACCTATATTTGAAATGCCTATCGGCTACTATATCTGAAATGCCTATCAGCACCTATATTTGAAATGCCTATCGGCAACCATATCTGGAATGCCTATCGGCACCTATATTTGAAATGCCTATCGGCTTCTATATCTGAAATGCCTATCGGCACCTATTTTTAAAATGCCAATCGGTAACTATATCTGAAATGCCTATCGGCACCTATATCTGAAATGCCTATCGACACCTATATCTGAAATGCCTATCGACACCTATATCTGAAATGCCTATCGACACCTATATCTGAAATGCCTATCGACACCTATATCTGAAATGCCTATCGACACCTATATCTGAAATGCCTATCGACACCTATATCTGAAATGCCTATCGACACCTATATCTGAAATGCCTATCGACACCTATTTTTGAAATGCCTATCGGAAACTACATCTGAAATGCCTATCAGCACCTATATTTGAAATGCCTATCGGCAACCATATCTTGAATGCCTATCGGCACCTATATTTGAAAATCCTATCGGCTTCTATATCTGAAATGCCTATCGACACCTATATCTGAAATGCCTATCGTCACCTATATCTGAAATGCCTATCGACACCTATTTTTGAAATGCCTATCGGAAACTACATCTGAAATGCCTATCAGCACCTATATTTGAAATGCCTATCGGCAACCATATCTGGAATGCCTATCGACACCTATATCTGAAATGCCTATCGACACCTATATCTGAAATGCCTATCGACAACTTTATCTGAAATGCCTATCGACACCTATATCTGAAATGCCTATCGACACCTATATCTGAAATGTCTATCGACACCTATATCTGAAATGCCTATCGACACCTATATCTGAAATGCCTATCGACACCTATTTTTTAAATGCCTATCGGAAACTACATCTTAAATGCCTATCAGCACCTATATTTGAAATGCCTATCGGCAACCATATCTGGAATGCCTATCGGCACCTATATTTGAAATGCCTATCGGCTACTATATCTGAAATGCCTATCGGCACCTATTTTTAAAATGCCAATCGGCAACTATATCTGAAATGCCTATCGTCACCTATATCTGAAATGCCTATAGACACCTATATCTGAAATGCCTATCGACACCTATATCTGAAATGCCTATCGACACCTATATCTGAAATGCCTATCGACACCTATATCTGAAGTGCCTATCGACACCTATATCTGAAATGCCTATCGACACCTATATCTGAAATGCCTATCGACACCTATATCTGAAATGCCTATCGACACCTATTTTTGAAATGCCTATCGGAAACTACATCTGAAATGCCTATCAGCACCTATATTTGAAATGCCTATCGGCAACCATATCTGGAATGCCTATCGGCACCTATATTTTAAATGCCTATCGGCTTCTATATCGGAAATGCCTATCGACACCTATTTTTAAAATGCCAATCGGCAAATATATCTGAAATGCCTATCGGCACCTATATCTGAAATGCCTATCGACACCTATATCTGAAATGCCTATCGACACTTATATCTGAAATGCCTATCGACACCTATATCTGAAATGCCTATCGACACCTATATCTGAAATGCCTATCGACAACTATATCTGAAATGCCTATCGACACCTATTTTTGAAATGCCTATCGGAAACTACATCTGAAATGCCTATCAGCACCTATATTTGAAATGCCTATCATCAACCATATCTGGAATGCCTATCGGCACCTATATTTGAAATGCCTATCGACACCTATATCTGAAATGCCTATCGACACTTTTATCTGAAATGCCTATCGACACCTATATCTGAAATGCCTATCGACACCTATATCTGAAATGCCTATCGACACCTATATCTGAAATGCCTATCGACACCTATATCTGAAATGCCTATCGACACCTATTTTTGAAATGCCTATCGGAAACTACATCTGAAATGCCTATCAGCACCTATATTTGAAATGCCTATCGGCAACCATATCTGGAATGCCTATCGGCACTTATATTTGAAATGCCTATCAGCTTCTATATCTGAAATGCCTATCGGCACCTATTTTTAAAATGCCAATCGGCAACTATATCTGAAATGCCTATCGGCACCTATATCTGAAATGCCTATCGACACCTATATCTGAAATGCCTATCGACACCTATATCTGAAATGCCTATCGACACCTATATCTGAAATGCCTATCGACACCTATATCTGAAATGCCTATCGACACCTATATCTGAAATGCCTATCGACACCTATATCTGAAATGCCTATCGACACCTATATCTGAAATGCCTATCGACACCTATTTTTGAAATGCCTATCGGAAACTACATCTGAAATGCCTATCAGCACCTATATTTGAAATGCCTATCATCAACCATATCTGGAATGCCTATCGGCACCTATATTTGAAATGCCTATCGGCTTCTTTATCTGAAATGCCTATCGGCACCTATTTTTAAAATGCCAATCGGCAACTATATCTGAAATGCCTATCGGCACCTATATCTGAAATGCCTATCGACACCTATATCTGAAATGCCTATCGACACCTATATCTGAAATGCCTATCGACACCTATATCTGAAATGCCTATCGACACCTATATCTGAAATGACTATCGACACCTATATCTGAAATGCCTATCGACACCTATATCTGAAATGCCTATCGACACCTATATCTGAAATGCCTATCGACACCTATATCTGAAATGCCTATCGACACCTATTTTTGAAATGCCTATCGGAAACTACATCTGAAATGCCTATCAGCACCTATATTTGAAATGCCTATCGGCAACCATATCTGGAATGCCTATCGGCACCTATATTTGAAAAGCCTATCGGCTTCTATATCTGAAATGCCTATCGGCACCTATTTTTAAAATGTTAATCGGCAACTATATCTGAAATGCCTATCGGCACCTATATCTGAAATGCCTATCGATACCTATATCTGAAATGCCTATCGACACCTATATCTGAAATGCCTATCGACACCTATATCTGAAAAGCCTATCGACAACTTTATCTGAAATGCCTATCGACACCTATATCTGAAATGCCTATCGACACCTATATCTGAAATGTCTATCGACACCTATATCTGAAATGCCTATCGACACCTATATCTGAAATGCCTATCGACACCTATTTTTTAAATGCCTATCGGAAACTACATCTTAAATGCCTATCAGCACCTATATTTGAAATGCCTATCGGCAACCATATCTGGAATGCCTATCGGCACCTATATTTGAAATGCCTATCGGCTACTATTTCTGAAATGCCTATCGGCACCTATTTTTAAAATGCCAATCGGCAACTATATCTGAAATGCCTATCGTCACCTATATCTGAAATGCCTATAGACACCTATATCTGAAATGCCTATCGACACCTATATCTGAAATGCCTATCGACACCTATATCTGAAATGCCTATCGACACCTATATCTGAAATGCCTATCGACACCTATATCTGAAATGCCTATCGACACCTATATCTGAAATGCCTATCGACACATATATCTGAAATGCCTATCGACACCTATTTTTGAAATGCCTATCGGAAACTACATCTGAAATGCCTATCAGCACCTATATTTGAAATGCCTATCGGCAACCATATCTGGAATGCCTATCGGCACCTATATTTTAAATGCCTATCGGCTTCTATATCTGAAATGCCTATCGGCACCTATTTTTAAAATGCCAATCGGCAACTATATCTGAAATGCCTATCGGCACCTATATCTGAAATGCCTATCGACACCTATATCTGAAATGCCTATCGACACTTATATCTGAAATGCCTATCGACACCTATATCTGAAATGCCTATCGACACCTATATCTGAAATGCCTATCGACACCTATATCTGAAATGCCTATCGACACCTATATCTGAAATGCCTATCGACACCTATATCTGAAATGCCTATCGACACCTATTTTTGAAATGCCTATCGGAAACTACATCTGAAATGCCTATCAGCACCTATATTTGAAATGCCTATCGGCAACCATATCTGGAATGCCTATCGGCACCTATATTTGAAATGCCTATCGGCTTCAATATCTGAAATGCCTATCGGCACCTATTTTTAAAATGCCAATCGGCAACTATATCTGAAATGCCTATCGGCACCTATATCTGAAATGCCTATCGACACCTATATCTGAAATGCCTATCGACACCTATATCTGAAATGCCTATCGACACCTATATCTGAAATGCCTATCGACACCTATATCTGAAATGCCTATCGACACCTATATCTGAAATGCCTATCGACACCTATATCTGAAATGCCTATCGACACCTATATCTGAAATGCCTATCGACACCTATTTTTGAAATGCCTATCGGAAACTACATCTGAAATGCCTATCAGCACCTATATTTGAAATGCCTATCGGCAACCATATCTGGAATGCCTACCGGCACCTATATTTGAAATGCCTATCGGCTTCTATATTTGAAATGCCTATCGGCACCTATTTTTAAAATGCCAATCGGCAACTATATCTGAAATGCCTATCGGCACCTATATCTGAAATGCCTATCGACACCTATATCTAAAATGCCTATCGACACCTATATCTGAAATGCCTATCGACACCTATATCTGAAATGCCTATCGACACCTATATCTGAAATGCCTATCGACACCTATATCTGAAATGCCTATCGACACCTATATCTGAAATGCCTATCGACACCTATTTTTGAAATGCCAATCGGCAACTATATCTGAAATGCCTATCGGCACCTATATCTGAAATGCCTATCGACACCTATATCTGAAATGCCTATCGACACCTATATCTGAATTGCCTATCGACACCTATATCTGAAATGCCTATCGACACCTATATCTGAAATGCCTATCGACACCTATATCTGAAATGCCTATCGACACCTATATCTAAAATGCCTATCGACACCTATATCTGAAATGCCTATCGACACCTATTTTTGAAATGCCTATCGGAAACTACATCTGAAATGCCTATCAGCACCTATATTTGAAATGCCTATCGGCAACCATATCTGGAATGCCTATCGGCACCTATATTTGAAATGCCTATCGGCTTCTATATCTGAAATGCCTATCGGCACCTATTTTTAAAATGCCAATCGGCAACTATATCTGAAATGCCTATCGGCACCTATATCTGAAATGCCTATCGACACCTATATCTGAAATGCCTATCGACACCTATATCTGAAATTCCTATCGACACCTATATCTGAAATGCCTATCGACTCCTATATCTGAAATGCCTATCGACACCTATAATGAAATGCCTATCGACACCTATATCTGAAATGCCTATCGACACATATATCTGAAATGCCTATCGACACCTATATCTGAAATGCCTATCGACACCTATTTTTGAAATGACTATCGGAAACTACATCTGAAATGCCTATCAGCACCTATATTTGAAATGCCTATCGGCAACCATATCTGAAATGCCTATCGACACCTATATTTGAAATACCTATCGGCTTCTATATCTGAAATGCCTATCGGCACCTATTTTTAAAATGCCAATCGGCAACTATATCTGAAATGCCTATCGGCACCTATATCTGAAATACCTATCGACACCTATATCTGAAATGCCTATCGACACCTATATCTGAAATGCCTATCGACACCTATATCTGAAATGCCTATCGACACCTATATCTGAAATGCCTATCGACACCCATATCTGAAATGCCTATCGACACCTATATCTGAAATGCCTATCGACACCTATTTTTGAAATGCCTATCGGAAACTACATCTGAAATGCCTATCAGCACCTATATTTGAAATGCCTATCGGCAACCATATCTGGAATGCCTATCGGCACCTATATTTGAAATGCCTATCGGCTTCTATATCTGAAATGCCTATCGGCACCTATTTTTAAAATGCCAATCGGCAACTATATCTGAAATGCCTATCGGCACCTATATCTGAAATGCCTATCGACACCTATATCTGAAATGCCTATCGACACCTATATCTGAAATGCCTATCGACACCTATATCTGAAATGCCTATTGACACCTATATCTAAAATGCCTATCGACACCTATATCTGAAATGCCTATCGACACCTATATCTGAAATGCCTATCGACACCTATATCTGAAATGCCTATCGACACCTATATCTGAAATGCCTATCGACACCTATATCTGAAATGCCTATCGACACCTATTTTTGAAATGCCTATCGGAAACTACATCTGAAATGCCTATCAGCACCTATATTTGAAATGCCTATCGGCAACCATATCTGGAATGCCTATCGGCACCTATATTTGAAATGCCTATAGGCTTCTATATCTGAAATGCCTATCGGCACCTATTTTTAAAATGCCAATCGGCAACTATATCTGAAATGCCTATCGGCACCTATATCTGAAATGCCTATCGACACCTATATCTGAAATGCCTATCGACACCTATATCTGAAATGCCTATCGACACCTATATCTGAAATGCCTATCGACACCTATATCTGAAATGCCTATCGACACCTATATCTGAAATGCCTATCGACACCTATATCTGAAATGCCTATCGACACCTATATCTGAAATGCCTATCGACACCTATTTTTGAAATGCCTATCGGAAACTACATCTGAAATGCCTATCAGCACCTATATTTGAAATGCCTATCGGCAACCATATCTGGAATGCCTATCGGCACCTATATTTGAAATGCCTATCGGCTTCTATATCTGAAATGCCTATCGGCACCTATTTTTAAAATGCCAATCGGCAACTATATCTGAAATGCCTATCGGCACCTATATCTGAAATGCCTATCGACACCTATATCTGAAATGCCTTTCGACACCTATATCTGAAATGCCTATCGACACCTATATCTGAAATGCCTATCGACACCTATATCTGAAACGCCTACCGACACCTATATCTGAAATGCCTATCGACACCTATTTTTGAAATGCCTATCGGAAACTACATTTGAAATGCCTATCAGCACCTATATTTGAAATGCCTATCGGCAACCATATCTGGAATGCCTATCGGCACCTATATTTGAAATGCCTATCGGCTTCTATATCTGAAATGCCTATCGGCACCTATTTTTAAAATGCCAATCGGCAACTATATCTGAAATGCCTATCGGCACCTATATCTGAAATGCCTATCGACACCTATATCTGAAATGCCTATCGACACCTATATCTGAAATGCCTATCGACACCTATATCTGAAATGCCTATCGACACCTATATCTGAAATGCCTATCGACACCTATATCTGAAATGCCTATCGACACCTATATCTGAAATGCCTATCGACACCTATATCTGAAATGCCTATCGACACCTATATCTGAAATGCCTATCGACACCTATATCCGAAATGCCTATCGACACCTATATCTGAAATGCCTATCGACACCTATATCTGAAATGCCTATCGACACCTATATCTGAAATGCCTATCGACACCTATATCTGAAATGCCTATCGACACCTATTTTTGAAATGCCTATCGGAAACTACATCTAAATTGCCTATCAGCACCTATATTTGAAATGCCTATCGGCAACCATATCTGGAATGCCTATCGGCACCTATATTTGAAATGCCTATCGGCTTCTATATCTGAAATGCCTATCGGCACCTATTTTTAAAATGCCAATCGGCAACTATATCTGAAATGCCTATCGGCACCTATATCTGAAATGCCTATCGACACATATATCTGAAATGCCTATCGACACCTATATCTGAAATGCCTATCGACACCTATATCTGAAATGCCTATCGGCTTCTATATCTGAAATGCCTATCGGCACCTATTTTTAAAATGCCAATCGGCAACTATATCTGAAATGCCTATCGGCACCTATATCTGAAATGCCTATCGACACCTATATCTGAAATGCCTTTCGACACCTATATCTGAAATGCCTTTCGACACCTATATCTGAAATGCCTATCGACACCTATATCTGAAACGCCTACCGACACCTATATCTGAAATGCCTATCGACACCTATTTTTGAAATGCCTATCGGAAACTACATTTGAAATGCCTATCAGCACCTATATTTGAAATGCCTATCGGCAACCATATCTGGAATGCCTATCGGCACCTATATTTGAAATGCCTATCGGCTTCTATATCTGAAATGCCTATCGGCACCTATTTTTAAAATGCCAATCGGCAACTATATCTGAAATGCCTATCGGCACCTATATCTGAAATGCCTATCGACACCTATATCTGAAATGCCTATCGACACCTATATCTGAAATGCCTATCGACACCTATATCTGAAATGCCTATCGACACCTATATCTGAAATGCCTATCGACACCTATATCTGAAATGCCTATCGACACCTATTTTTGAAATGCCAATCGGCAACTATATCTGAAATGCCTATCGGCACCTATATCTGAAATGCCTATCGACACCTATATCTGAAAAGCCTATCGACACCTATATCTGAAATGCCTATCGACACCTATATCTGAAATGCCTATCGACACCTATATCTGAAATGCCTATCGACACCTATATCTGAAATGCCTATCGACACCTATATCTGAAATGCCTATTGACACCTATATCTGAAATGCCTATCGACACCTATTTTTGAAATGCCTATCGGAAACTACATCTGAAATGCCTATCAGCACCTATATTTGAAATGCCTATCGGCAACCATATCTGGAATGCCTATCGGCACATATATTTCAAATGCCTATCGGCTTCTATATCTGAAATGCCTATCGGCACCTATTTTTAAAATGCCAATCGGTAACTATATCTGAAATGCCTATCGGCACCTATATCTGAAATGCCTATCGACACCTATATCTGAAATGCCTATCGACACCTATATCTGAAATGCCTATCGACACCTATATCTGAAATGCCTATCGACACCTATATCTGAAATGCCTATCGACACCTATATCTGAAAAGCCTATCGACACCTATATCTGAAATGCCTATCGACACCTATATCTGAAATGCCTATCGACACCTATATCTGAAATGCCTATCGACACCTATTTTTGAAATGCCTATCGGAAACTACATCTGAAATGCCTATCAGCACCTATATTTGAAATGCCTATCGGCAACCATATCTAGAATGCCTATCGGCACCTATATTTGAAATGCCTATCGGCTTTTATATCTGAAATGCCTATCGGCACCTATTTTTAAAATGCCAATCGGCAACTATATCTGAAATGCCTATCGGCACCTATATCTGAAATGCCTATCGACACGTATATCTGAAATGCCTATCGACACCTATATCTGAAATGCCTATCGACACCTATATCTGAAATGCCTATCGACACCTATATCTGAAATGCCTATCGACTCCTATATCTGAAATGCCTATCGACACCTATATCTGAAATGCCTATCGACACCTATATCTGAAATGCCTATCGACACCTATTTTTGAAATGCCTATCGGAAACTACATCTGAAATGCCTATCAGCACCTATATTTGAAATGCCTATCGGCAACCATATCTGGAATGCCTATCGGCACCTATATTTGAAATGCCTATCGGCTTCTATATCTGAAATGCCTATCGGCACCTATTTTTAAAATGCCAATCGGCAACTATATCTGAAATGCCTATCGGCACCTATATCTGAAATGCCTATCGACACCTATATCTAAAATGCCTATCGACACCTATATCTGAAATGCCTATCGACACCTATATCTGAAATGCCTATCGACACCTATATCTGAAATGCCTATCGACACCTATATCTGAAATGCCTATCGACACCTATATCTGAAATGCCTATCGACACCTATTTTTGAAATGCCTATCGGAAACTACATCTGAAATGCCTATCAGCACCTATATTTGAAATGCCTATCAGCAACCATATCTGGAATGCCTATCGGCACCTATATTTGAAATGCCTATCGGCTTCTTTATCTGAAATGCCTATCGGCACCTATTTTTAAAATGCCAATCGGCAACTATATCTGAAATGCCTATCGGCACCTATATCTGAAATGCCTATCGACACCTATATCTGAAATGCCTATCGACACCTATATCTGAAATGCCTATCGACATTTATATCTGAAATGCCTATCGACACCTATATCTGAAATGACTATCGACACCTATATCTGAAATGCCTATCGACACCTATATCTGAAATGCCTATCGACACCTATATCTGAAATGCCTATCGACACCTATATCTGAAATGCCTATCGACACCTATTTTTGAAATGCCTATCGGAAACTACATCTGAAATGCCTATCAGCACCTATATTTGAAATGCCTACCGGCAACCATATCTGGAATGCCTATCGGCACCTATATTTGAAAAGCCTATCGGCTTCTATATCTGAAATGCCTATCGGCACCTATTTTTAAAATGCCAATCGGCAACTATATCTGAAATGCCTATCGGCACCTATATCTGAAATGCCTATCGATACCTATATCTGAAATGCCTATCGACACCTATATCTGAAATGCCTATCGACACCTATATCTGAAATGCCTATCGACAACTTTATCTGAAATGCCTATCGACACCTATATCTGAAATGCCTATCGACACCTATATCTGAAATGCCTATCGACACCTATATCTGAAATGCCTATCGACACCTATATCTGAAATGCCTATCGACACCTATATCTGAAATGCCTATCGACACCTATATCTGAAATGCCTATCGACACCTATTTTTGAAATGCCTATCGGAAACTACATCTGAAATGCCTATCAGCACCTATATTTGAAATGCCTACCGGCAACCATATCTGGAATGCCTATCGGCACCTATATTTGAAAAGCCTATCGGCTTCTATATCTGAAATGCCTATCGGCACCTATTTTTAAAATGCCAATCGGCAACTATATCTGAAATGCCTATCGGCACCTATATCTGAAATGCCTATCGATACCTATATCTGAAATGCCTATCGACACCTATATCTGAAATGCCTATCGACACCTATATCTGAAATGCCTATCGACAACTTTATCTGAAATGCCTATCGACACCTATATCTGAAATGCCTATCGACACCTATATCTGAAATGCCTATCGACACCTATATCTGAAATGCCTATCGACACCTATATCTGAAATGCCTATCGACACCTATATCTGAAATGCCTATCGACACCTATATCTGAAATGCCTATCGACACCTATATCTGAAATGCCTATCGACACCTATTTTTGAAATGCCTATCGGAAACTACATCTGAAATGCCTATCAGCACCTATATTTGAAATGCCTATCGGCAACCATATCTGGAATGCCTATCGGCACCTATATTTTAAATGCCTATCGGCTTCTAAATCTGAAATGCCTATCGGCACCTATTTTTAAAATGCCAATCGGCAACTATATCTGAAATGCCTATCGGCACCTATATCTGAAATGCCTATCGACACCTATATCTGAAATGCCTATCGACACCTATATCTGAAATGCCTATCGACACCTATATCTGAAATGCCTATCGACACCTATATCTGAAATGCCTATCGACACCTATATCTGAAATGCCTATCGACACCTATATCTGAAATGCCTATCGACACCTATATCTGAAATGCCTATCGACACCTATTTTTGAAATGCCTATCGGAAACTACATCTGAAATGCCTATCAGCACCTATATTTGAAATGCCTATTGCAACCATATCTGGAATGCCTATCGGCACCTATATTTGAAATGCCTATCGGCTTCAATATCTGAAATGCCTATCGGCACCTATTTTTAAAATGCCAATCGGCAACTATATCTGAAATGCCTATCGGCACCTATATCTGAAATGCCTATCGACACCTATATCTGAAATGCCTATCGACACCTATATCTGAAATGCCTATCGACACCTATATCTGAAATGCCTATCGACACCTATATCTGAAATGCCTATCGACACCTATATCTGAAATGCCTATCGACACCTATATCTGAAATGCCTATCGACACCTATATCTTAAATGCCTATCGACACCTATTTTTAAAATGCCAATCGGCAACTATATCTGAAATGCCTATCGGCAACTATATCTGAAATGCCTATCGACACCTATATCTGAAATGCCTATCGACACCTATATCTGAAATGCCTATCGACACCTATATCTGAAATGCCTATCGACACCTATATCTGAAATGCCTATCGACACCTATATCTGAAATGCCTAACGACACCTATATCTGAAATGCCTATCGACACCTATTTTTGAAATGCCTATCGGAAACTACATCTAAAATGCCTATCAGCACCTATATTTGAAATGCCTATCGGCAACCATATCTGGAATGCCTATCGGCACCTATATTTGAAATGCCTATCGGCTTCTATATCTGAAATGCCTATCGGCACCTATTTTTAAAATGCCAATCGGCAACTATATCTGAAATGCCTATCGGCACCTATATCTGAAATGCCTATCGACACCTATATCTGAAATGCCTATCGACACCTATATCTGAAATGCCTATCGACACCTATATCTGAAATGCCTATCGACACCTATATCTGAAATGCCTATCGACACCTATATCTGAAATGCCTATCGACACCTATATCTGAAATGCCTATCGACACCTATATCTGAAATGCCTAACGACACCTATATCTGAAATGCCTATCGACACCTATTTTTGAAATGCCTATCGGAAACTACATCTGAAATGCCTATCAGCACCTATATTTGAAATGCCTATCGGCAACCATATCTGGAATGCCTATCGGCACCTATATTTGAAATGCCTATCGGCTTCTATATCTGAAATGCCTATCGGCACCTATTTTTAAAATGCCAATCGGCAACTATATCTGAAATGCCTATCGGCACCTATATCTGAAATGCCTATCGACACCTATATCTGAAATGCCTATCGACACCTATATCTGAAATGCCTATCGACACCTATATCTGAAATGCCTATCGACACCTATATCTGAAATGCCTATCGACACCTATATCTGAAATGCCTATCGACACCTATATCTGAAATGCCTATCGACACCTATATCTGAAATGCCTATCGACACCTATATCTGAAATGCCTATCGACACCTATTTTTGAAATGCCTATCGGAAACTACATCTGAAATGCCTATCAGCACCTATATTTGAAATGCCTATCGGCAACCATATCTGGAATGCCTATCGGCACCTATATTTGAAATGCCTATCGGCTTCTATATCTCAAATGCTTATCGGCACCTATTTTTAAAATGCCAATCGGCAACTATATCTGAAATGCCTATCGGCACCTATATCTGAAATGCCTATCGACACCTATATCTGAAATGCCTATCGACACCTATATCTGAACTGCCTATCGACACCTATATCTGAAATGCCTATCGACACCTATATCTGAAATGCCTATCGACACCTATATCTGAAATGCCTATCGACACCTATATCTGAAATGCCTATCGACACCTATATCTGAAATGCCTATCGACACCTATTTTTGAAATGCCTATCGGAAACAACATCTGGAATGCCTATCGGCACCTATATTTGAAATGCCTATCGGCTTCTATATCTGAAATGCCTATCGGCACCTATTTTTAAAATGCCAATCGGCAACTATATCTGAAATGCCTATCGGCACCTATATCTGAAATGCCTATCGACACCTATATCTGAAATGCCTATCGACACCTATATCTGAAATGCCTATCGACACCTATATCTGAAATGCCTATCGACACCTATATCTGAAATGCCTATCGACACCTATATTTGAAATGCCTATCGACACCTATATCTGAAATGCCTATCGACACCTATATCTGAAATGCCTATCGACACCTATTTTTGAAATGCCTATCGGAAACTACATCTGAAATGCCTATCAGCACCTATATTTGAAATGCCTATCGGCAACCATATCTGGAATGCCTATCGGCACCTATATTTGAAATGCCTATCGGCTTCTATATCTGAAATGCCTATCGGCACCTATTTTTAAAATGCCAATCGGCAACTATATCTGAAATGCCTATCGGCACCTATATCTGAAATGCCTATCGACACCTATATCTGAAATGCCTATCGACACCTATATCTGAAATGCCTATCGACACTTATATCTGAAATGCCTATCGACACCTATATCTGAAATGCCTATCGACACCTATATCTGAAATGCCTATCGACACCTATATCTGAAATGCCTATCGACACCTATATCTGAAATGCCTTTCGACACCTATTTTTGAAATGCCTATCGGAAACTACATCTGAAATGCCTATCAGCACCTATATTTGAAATGCCTATCGGCAACCATATCTGGAATGCCTATCGGAACCTTTATTGAAATGCCTATCGGCTTCTATATCTGAAATGCCTATCGGCACCTATTTTTAAAATGCCAATCGGCAACTATATCTGAAATGCCTATCGGCACCTATATCTGAAATGCCTATCGTCACCTATATCTGAAATGCCTATCGACACCTATATCTGAAATGCCTATCGACACCTATATCTGAAATGCCTATCGACACCTATATCTGAAATGCCTATCGACACCTATATCTGAAATGCCTATCGACACCTATATCTGAAATGCCTATCGACACCTATATCTGAAATGCCTATCGACACCTATTTTTGAAATGCCTATCGGAAACTACATCTGAAATGCCTATCAGCACCTATATTTGAAATGCCTATCGGCAACCATATCTGGAATGCCTATCGGCACCTATATCTGAAATGCCTATCGACACCTATATCTGAAATGCCTATCGACACCTATATCTGAAATGCCTATCGACACCTATATCTGAAATGCCTATCGACACCTATATCTGAAATGCCTATCGACACCTATATTTGAAATGCCTATCGACACCTATATCTAAAATGCCTATCGACACCTATATCTGAAATGCCTATCGACACCTATTTTTGAAATGCCTATCAAGTACTACATCTGAAATGCCTATCAGCACCTATATTTGAAATGCCTATCGGCAACCATATCTGGAATGCCTATCGGCACCTACATCTGAAATGCCTATCGACACCTATATCTGAAATGCCTATCGACACCTATATCTGAAATGCCTATCGACACCTATATCTAAAATGCCTATCGACACCTATATCTGAAATGCCTATCGACACCTATTTTTGAAATGCCTATCGGAAACTACATCTGAAATGCCTATCAGCACCTATATTTGAAATGCCTATCGGCAACCATATCTGGAATGCCTATCGGCACCTATATTTGAAATGCCTATCGGCTTCTATATCTGAAATGCCTTTCGGCACCTATTTTTAAAATGCCAATCGGCAACTATATCTGAAATGCCTATCGGCACCTATATCTGAAATGCCTATCGACACCTATATTTGAAATGCCTATCGACACCTATATCTGAAATGCCTATCGACACCTATATCTGAAATGCCTATCGACACCTATATCTGAAATGCCTATCGACACCTATATCTGAAATGCCTATCGACACCTATATCTGAAATGCCTATCGACACCTATATCTGAAATGCCTATCGACACCTATTTTTGAAATGCCTATCGGAAACTACATCTGAAATGCCTATCAGCACCTATATTTGAAATGCCTATCGGCAACCATATCTGGAATGCCTATCGGCACCTATATTTGAAATGCCTATCGGCTTCTATATCTGAAATGCCTATCGGCACTTATTTTTAAAATGCCAATCGGCAACTATATCTGAAATGCCTATCGGCACCTATATCTGAAATGCCTATTGACACCTATATCTGAAATGCCTATCGACACCTATATCTGAAATGCATATCGACACCTATATCTGAAATGCCTATCGACACCTATATCTGAAATGCCTATCGACACCTATATCTGAAATGCCTATCGACACCTATATCTGAAATGCCTATCGACACCTATATCTGAAATGCCTATCGACACCTACATCTGAAATGCCTATCGACACCTATTTTTGAAATGCCTATCGGAAACTACATCTGAAATGCCTATCAGCACCTATATTTGAAATGCCTATCGGCAACCATATCTGGAATGCCTATCGGCACCTATATTTGAAATGCCTATCGGCTTCTATATCTGAAATGCCTATCGGCACCTATTTTTAAAATGCCAATCGGCAACTATATCTGAAATGCCTATCGGCACCTATATCTGAAATGCCTATCGACACCTATATCTGAAATGCCTATCGACACTTATATCTGAAATGCCTATCGACACCTATATCTGAAATGCCTATCGACACCTATATCTGAAATGCCTATCGACACCTATATCTGAAATGCCTATCGACACCTATATCTGAAATGCCTATCGACACCTATATCTGAAATGCCTATCGACACCTATTTTTGAAATGCCTATCCGAAACTACATCTGAAATGCCTATCAGCACCTATATTTGAAATGCCTATAGGCAACCATATCTGGAATGCCTATCGGCACCTATATTTGAAATGCCTATCGGCTTCTATATCTGAAATGCCTATCGGCACCTATTTTTAAAATGCCAATCGGCAACTATATCTGAAATGCCTATCGGCACCTTTATCTGAAATGCCTATCGACACCTATATCTGAAATGCCTATCGACACCTATATCTGAAATGCCTATCGACACCTATATTTGAAATGCCTATCGACACCTATATCTGAAATGCCTATCGACACCTATATCTGAAATGCCTATCGACACCTATATCTGAAATGCCTATCGACACCTATATCTGAAATGCCTATCGACACCTATTTTTGAAATGCCTATCGGAAACTACATCTGAAATGCCTATCGGCAACCATATCTGGAATGCCTATCGGCACCTTTATTTGAAATGCCTATCGGCTTCTATATCTGAAATGCCTATCGGCACCTATTTTTAAAATGCCAATCGGCAACTATATCTGAAATGCCTATCGGCACCTATATCTGAAATGCCTATCGACACCTATATCTGAAATGCCTATCGACACCTATATCTGAAATGCCTATCGACACCTATATCTGAAATGCCTATCGACACCTATATCTGAAATGCCTATCGACACCTATATCTGAAATGCCTACCGACACCTATATCTGAAATGCCTATCGACACCTATATCTGAAATGCCTATCGACACCTATATCTAAAATTCCTATCGACACCTACTTTTGAAATGCCTATCGGAAACTACATCTGAAATGCCTATCAGCACCTATATTTGAAATGCCTATCGGCAACCATATCTGGAATGCCTATCGGCACCTATATTTGAAATGCCTGTCGGCTTCTATATCTGAAATGCCTATCGGCACCTATTTTTAAAATGCCAATCGGCAACTATAACTGAAATGCCTATCGGCACCTATATCTGAAATACCTATCGACACCTATATCTGAAATGCCTATCGACACCTATATCTGAAATGCCTATCGACACCTATATCTGAAATGCCTATCGACACCTATATCTGAAATGCCTATCGACACCTATATCTGAAATGCCTATCGACACCTATATCTGAAATGCCTATCGACACCTATATCTGAAATGCCTATCGACACCTATATCTGAAATGCCTATCGACACCTATATCTGAAATGCCTATCGACACCTATTTTTGAAATGCCTATCGGAAACTACATCTGAAATGCCTATCAGCACCTATATTTGAAATGCCTATCGGCAACCATATCTGGAATGCCTATCGGCACCTATATTTTAAATGCCTATCGGCTTCTAAATCTGAAATGCCTATCGGCACCTATTTTTAAAATGCCAATCGGCAACTATATCTGAAATGCCTATCGGCACCTATATCTGAAATGCCTATCGACACCTATATCTGAAATGCCTATCGACACCTATATCTGAAATGCCTATCGACACCTATATCTGAAATGCCTATCGACACCTATATCTGAAATGCCTATCGACACCTATATCTGAAATGCCTATCGACACCTATATCTGAAATGCCTATCGACACCTATATCTGAAATGCCTATCGACACCTATTTTTGAAATGCCTATCGGAAACTACATCTGAAATGCCTATCAGCACCTATATTTGAAATGCCTATTACAACCATATCTGGAATGCCTATCGGCACCTATATTTGAAATGCCTATCGGCTTCAATATCTGAAATGCCTATCGGCACCTATTTTTAAAATGCCAATCGGCAACTATATCTGAAATGCCTATCGGCACCTATATCTGAAATGCCTATCGACACCTATATCTGAAATGCCTATCGACACCTATATCTGAAATGCCTATCGACACCTATATCTGAAATGCCTATCGACACCTATATCTGAAATGATTATCGACACCTATATCTGAAATTCCTATCGACACCTATATCTGAAATGCCTATCGACACCTATTTTTGAAATGCCTATCGGAAACTACATCTGAAATGCCTATCAGCACCTATATTTGAAATGCCTATCGGCAACCATATCTGGAATGCCTATCGGCCCCTATATTTGAGATGCCTATCGGCTTCTATATCTGAAATGCCTATCGGCACCTATTTTTAAAATGCCAATCGGCAACTATATCTGAAATGCCTATCGGCACCTATATCTGTAATGCCTATCGGCACCTATATCTGAAGTGCCTATCGACACCTATATCTGAAATGCCTATCGACACCTATATCTGAAATGCCTATCGACACCTATATCTGAAATGCCTATCGACACCTATATCTGAAATGCCTATCGACACCTATATCTGAAATGCCTATCGACACCTATATCTGAAATGCCTATCGACACCTATTTTTGAAATGCCTATCGGAAACTACATCTGAAATGCCTATCAGCACCTATATTTGAAATGCCGATCGGCAAACATATCTGGAATGCCTATCGGCACCTATATTTGAAATGCCTATCGGCTTCTATATCTGAAAGGTCTATCGGCACCTATTTTTAAAATGCCAATCGGCAACTATATCTGAAATGCCTATCGGCACCTATATCTGAAATGCCTATCGACACCTATATCTGAAATGCCTATCGACACCTATATCTGAAATGCCTATCGACACCTATATCTGAAATGCCTATCGACACCTATATCTGAAATGCCTATCGACACCTATATCTGAAATGCCTATCGACACCTATATCTGAAATGCCTATCGACACCTATATCTGAAATGCCTATCGACACCTATATCTGAAATGCCTATCGACACTTATTTTTGAAATGCCTATCGGAAACTACATCTGAAATGCCTATCAGCACCTATATTTGAAATGCCTATCGGCAACCATATCTGGAATGCCTATCGGCACCTATATTTGAAATGCCTATCGGCTTCTATATCTGAAATGCCTATCGGCACCTATTTTTAAAATGCCAATCGGCAACTATATCTGAAATGCCTATCGGCACCTATATTTGAAATGCCTATCGACACCTATATCTGAAATGCCTATCGACACCTATATCTGAAATGCCTATCGACACCTATATCTGAAATGCCTATCGACACCTATATCTAAAATGCCTATCGACACCAATATCTGAAATGCCTATCGACACCTATATCTGAAATGCCTATCGACACCTATATCTGAAATGCCTATCGACACCTATTTTTGAAATGCCTATCGGAAACTACATCTGAAATGCCTATCAGCACCTATATTTGAAATGCCTATCGGCAACCATATCTGGAATGCCTATCGGCACCTATATTTGAAATGCCTATCGGCTTCTATATCTGAAATGCCTATCAGCACCTATTTTTAAAATGCCAATCGGCAACTATATCTGAAATGCCTATCGGCACCTATATCTGAAATGCCTATCGACACCTATATCTGAAATGCCTATCGACACCTATATCTGAAATGCCTATCGACACCTATATCTGAAATGCCTATCGACACCTATATCTGATATGCCTATCGACACCTATATCTGAAATGCCTATCGACACCTATATCTGAAATGCCTATCGACACCTATATCTGAAATGCCTATTGACACCTATTTTTGAAATGCCTATCGGAAACTACATCTGAAATGCCTATCAGCACCTATATTTGAAATGCCTATCGGCAACCATATCTGGAATGCCTATCGGCACCTATATTTGAAATGCCTATCGACTTCTATATCTGAAATGCCTATCGGCACCTATTTTTAAAATGCCAATCGGCAACTATATCTGAAATGCCTATCGGCACTTATATCTGAAATGCCTATCGACACCTATATCTGAAATGCCTATCGACACCTATATCTGAAATGCCTATCGACACCTATATCTGAAATGCCTATCGACACCTATATCTGAAATGCCTATCGACACCTATATCTGAAATGCCTATCGACACCTATATCTGAAATGCCTATCGACACCTATATCTGAAATGCCTATCGACACCTATATCTGAAATGCCTATCGACACCTATTTTTGAAATGCCTATCGGAAACTACATCTGAAATGCCTATCAGCACTTATATTTGAAATTACTATCGGCAACCATATCTGGAATGCCTATCGGCACCTATATTTGAAATGCCTATCGGCTTCTATATCTGAAATGCCTATCGGCACCTATTTTTAAAATGCCAATCGGCAACTATATCTGAAATGCCTATCGGCACCTATATCTAAAATGCCTATCGACACCTATATCTGAAATGCCTATCGACACCTATATCTGAAATGCCTATCGACACCTATATCTGAAATGCCTATCGACACCTATATCTGAAATGCCTATCGACACCTATATCTGAAATGCCTATCGACACCTATATCTGAAATGCCTATCGACACCTATATCTGAAATGCCTATCGACACCTATTTTTGAAATGCCTATCGGAAACTACATCTGAAATGCCTATCAGCACCTATATTTGAAATGCCAATCGGCAACCATATCTGGAATGCCTATCGGCACCTATATTTGAAATGCCTATCGGCTTCTATATCTGAAATGCTTATCGGCACCTATTTTTTAAATGCTAATCGGCAACTATATCTGAAATGCCTATCGGCACCTATATCTAAAATGCCTATCGATACCTATATCTGAAAAGCCTATCGACACCTATATCTGAAATGCCTATCGACACCTATATCTGAAATGCCTATCGACACCTATATCTGAAATGCCTATCGACACCTATATCTGAAATGTCTATCGACACCTATATCTGAAATGCCTATCGACACCTATATCTGAAATGCCTATCGACACCTATATCTGAAATGCCTATCGACACCTATTTTTGAAATGCCTATCGGAAACTACATCTGAAATGCCTATCAGCACCTATATTTGAAATGCCTATCGGCAACCATATCTGGAATGCCTATCGGCACCTATATTTGAAATGCCTATCGGCTTCTATATCTGAAATGCCTATCGGCACCTATTTTTAAAATGCCAATCGGCAACTATATCTGAAATGCCTATCGGCACCTATATCTGAAATGCCTATCGACACCTATATCTGAAATGCCTATCGACACCTATATCTGAAATGCCTATCGACACCTATATCTGAAATGCCTATCGACACCTATATCTGAAATGCCTATCGACACCTATATTTGAAATGCCTATCGACACCTATATCTGAAATGCCTATCGACACCTATATCTGAAATGCCTATCGACACCTATTTTTGAAATGCCTATCGGAAACTACATCTGAAATGCCTATCAGCACCTATATTTGAAATGCCTATCGGCAACCATATCTGGAATGCCTATCGGCACCTATATTTGAAATGCCTATCGGCTTCTATATCTGAAATGCCTATCGGCACCTATTTTTAAAATGCCAATCGGCAACTATATCTGAAATGCCTATCGGCACCTATATCTGAAATGCCTATCGACACCTATATCTGAAATGCCTATCGACACCTATATCTGAAATGCCTATCGACACCTATATCTGAAATGCCTATCGACACCTATATCTGAAATGCCTATCGACACCTATTTTTGAAATGCCTATCGGAAACTACATCTGAAATGCCTATCAGCACCTATATTTGAAATGCCTATCGGCAACCATATCTGGAATGCCTATCGGCACCTATATCTGAAATGCCTATCGACACCTATATCTGAAATGCCTATCGACACCTATATCTGAAATGCCTATCGACACCTATATCTGAAATGCCTATCGACACCTATATCTTCAATGCCTATCGACACCTATATCTGAAATGCCTATCGACACCTATATCTAAAATGCCTATCGACACCTATATCTGAAATGCCTATCGACACCTATTTTTGAAATGCCTATCAAGTACTACATCTGAAATGCCTATCAGCACCTATATTTGAAATGCCTATCGGCAACCATATCTGGAATGCCTATCGGCACCTACATCTGAAATGCCTATCGACACCTATATCTGAAATGCCTATCGACACCTATATCTGAAATGCCTATCGACACCTATATCTGAAATGCCTATCGACACCTATATCTTAAATGCGTATCGACACCTATATCTGAAATGCCTATCGACACCTATATCTAAAATGCCTATCGACACCTATATCTGAAATGCCTATCGACACCTATTTTTGAAATGCCTATCGGAAACTACATCTGAAATGCCTATCAGCACCTATATTTGAAATGCCTATCGGCAACCATATCTGGAATGCCTATCGGCACCTATATTTGAAATGCCTATCGGCTTCTATATCTGAAATGCCTTTCGGCACCTATTTTTAAAATGCCAATCGGCAACTATATCTGAAATGCCTATCGGCACCTATATCTGAAATGCCTATCGACACCTATATTTGAAATGCCTATCGACACCTATATCTGAAATGCCTATCGACACCTATATCTGAAATGCCTATCGACACCTATATCTGAAATGCCTATCGACACCTATATCTGAAATGCCTATCGACACCTATATCTGAAATGCCTATCGACACCTATACCTGAAATGCCTATCGACACCTATTTTTGAAATGCCTATCGGAAACTACATCTGAAATGCCTATCAGCACCTATATTTGAAATGCCTATCGGCAACCATATCTGGAATGCCTATCGGCACCTATATTTGAAATGCCTATCGGCTTCTATATCTGAAATGCCTATCGGCACTTATTTTTAAAATGCCAATCGGCAACTATATCTGAAATGCCTATCGGCACCTATATCTGAAATGCCTATCGACACCTATATCTGAAATGCCTATCGACACCTATATCTGAAATGCATATCGACACCTATATCTGAAATGCCTATCGACACCTATATCTGAAATGCCTATCGACACCTATATCTGAAATGCCTATCGACACCTATATCTGAAATGCCTATCGACACCTATATCTGAAATGCCTATCGACACCTACATCTGAAATGCCTATCGACACCTATTTTTGAAATGCCTATCGGAAACTACATCTGAAATGCCTATCAGCACCTATATTTGAAATGCCTATCGGCAACCATATCTGGAATGCCTATCGGCACCTATATTTGAAATGCCTATCGGCTTCTATATCTGAAATGCCTATCGGCACCTATTTTTAAAATGCCAATCGGCAACTATATCTGAAATGCCTATCGGCACCTATATCTGAAATGCCTATCGACACCTATATCTGAAATGCCTATCGACACTTATATCTGAAATGCCTATCGACACCTATATCTGAAATGCCTATCGACACCTATATCTGAAATGCCTATCGACACCTATATCTGAAATGCCTATCGATACCTATATCTGAAATGCCTATCGACACCTATATCTGAAATGCCTATCGACACCTATTTTTGAAATGCCTATCCGAAACTACATCTGAAATGCCTATCAGCACCTATATTTGAAATGCCTATCGGCAACCATATCTGGAATGCCTATCGGCACCTATATTTGAAATGCCTATCGGCTTCTATATCTGAAATGCCTATCGGCACCTATTTTTAAAATGCCAATCGGCAACTATATCTGAAATGCCTATCGGCACCTTTATCTGAAATGCCTATCGACACCTATATCTGAAATGCCTATCGACACCTATATCTAAAATGCCTATCGACACCTATATTTGAAATGCCTATCGACACCTATATCTGAAATGCCTATCGACACCTATATCTGAAATGCCTATCGACACCTATATCTGAAATGCCTATCGACACCTATATCTGAAATGCCTATCGACACCTATTTTTGAAATGCCTATCGGAAACTACATCTGAAATGCCTATCGGCAACCATATCTGGAATGCCTATCGGCACCTTTATTTGAAATGCCTATCGGCTTCTATATCTGAAATGCCTATCGGCACCTATTTTTAAAATGCCAATCGGCAACTATATCTGAAATGCCTATCGGCACCTATATCTGAAATGCCTATCGACACCTATATCTGAAATGCCTATCGACACCTATATCTGAAATGCCTATCGACACCTATATCTGAAATGCCTATCGACACCTATATCTGAAATGCCTATCGACACCTATATCTGAAATGCCTACCGACACCTATATCTGAAATGCCTATCGACACCTATATCTGAAATGCCTATCGACACCTATATCTAAAATGCCTATCGACACCTACTTTTGAAATGCCTATCGGAAACTACATCTGAAATGCCTATCAGCACCTATATTTGAAAAGCCTATCGGCAACCATATCTGGAATGCCTATCGGCACCTATATTTGAAATGCCTGTCGGCTTCTATATCTGAAATGCCTATCGGCACCTATTTTTAAAATGCCAATCGGCAACTATAACTGAAATGCCTATCGGCACCTATATCTGAAATACCTATCGACACCTATATCTGAAATGCCTATCGACACCTATATCTGAAATGCCTATCGACACCTATATCTGAAATGCCTATCGACACCTATATCTGAAATGCCTATCGACACCTATATCTGAAATGCCTATCGACACCTATATCTGAAATGCCTATCGACACCTATATCTGAAATGCCTATCGACACCTATATCTGAAATGCCTATCGACACCTATATCTGAAATGCCTATCGACACCTATTTTTGAAATGCCTATCGGAAACTACATCTGAAATGCCTATCAGCACCTATATTTGAAATGCCTATCGGCAACCATATCTGGAATGCCTATCGGCACCTATATTTGAAATGCCTATCGGCTTCTATATCTGAAATGCCTATCGGCACCTATTTTTAAAATGCCAATCGGCAACTATATCTGAAATGCCTATCGGCACCTATATCTGAAATGCCTATCGACACCTATATCTGAAATGCCTATTGACACCTATATCTGAAATGCCTATCGACACCTATATCTGAAATGCCTATCGACACCTATATCTGAATTGCCTATCGACACCTATATCTGAAATGCCTATCGACACCTATATCTGAAATGCCTATCGACACCTATATCTGAAATGCCTATCGACACCTATTTTTGAAATGCCTATCGGAAACTACATCTGAAATGCCTATCAGCACCTATATTTGAAATGCCTATCGGCAACCATATCTGGAATGCCTATCGGCACCTATATTTGAAATGCCTATCGGCTTCTATATCTGAAATGCCTATCGGCACCAATTTTTAAAAATGCCAATCGGCAACTATATCTGAAATGCCTATCGGCACCTATATCTGAAATGCCTATCGACACCTATATCTGAAATGCCTATCGACACCTATATCTGAAATGCCTATCGACACCTATATCTGAAATGCCTATCGACACCTATATCTGAAATGATTATCGACACCTATATCTGAAATTCCTATCGACACCTATATCTGAAATGCCTATCGACACCTATTTTTGAAATGCCTATCGGAAACTACATCTGAAATGCCTATCAGCACCTATATTTGAAAATGCCTATCGGCAACCATATCTGGAATGCCTATCGGCCCCTATATTTGAGATGCCTATCGGCTTCTATATCTGAAATGCCTATCGGCACCTATTTTTAAAATGCCAATCGGCAACTATATCTGAAATGCCTATCGGCACCTATATCTGTAATGCCTATCGGCACCTATATCTGAAGTGCCTATCGACACCTATATCTGAAATGCCTATCGACACCTATATCTGAAATGCCTATCGACACCTATATCTGAAATGCCTATCGACACCTATATCTGAAATGCCTATCGACACCTATATCTGAAATGCCTATCGACACCTATATCTGAAATGCCTATCGACACCTATATCTGAAATGCCTATCGACACCTATTTTTGAAATGCCTATCGGAAACTACATCTGAAATGCCTATCAGCACCTATATTTGAAATGCCGATCGGCAACCATATCTGGAATGCCTATCGGCACCTATATTTGAAATGCCTATCGGCTTCTATATCTGAAAGGTCTATCGGCACCTATTTTTAAAATGCCAATCGGCAACTATATCTGAAATGCCTATCGGCACCTATATCTGAAATGCCTATCGACACCTATATCTGAAATGCCTATCGACACCTATATCTGAAATGCCTATCGACACCTATATCTGAAATGCCTATCGACACCTATATCTGAAATGCCTATCGACACCTATATCTGAAATGCCTATCGACACCTATATCTGAAATGCCTATCGACACCTATATCTGAAATGCCTATCGACACCTATATCTGAAATGCCTATCGACACTTATTTTTGAAATGCCTATCGGAAACTACATCTGAAATGCCTATCAGCACCTATATTTGAAATGCCTATCGGCTACCATATCTGGAATGCCTATCGGCACCTATATTTGAAATGCCTATCGGCTTCTATATCTGAAATGCCTATCGGCACCTATTTTTAAAATGCCAATCGGCAACTATATCTGAAATGCCTATCGGCACCTATATTTGAAATGCCTATCGACACCTATATCTGAAATGCCTATCGACACCTATATCTGAAATGCCTTATCGACACCTATATCTGAAATGCCTATCGACACCTATATCTAAAATGCCTATCGACACCAATATCTGAAATGCCTATCGACACCTATATCTGAAATGCCTATCGACACCTATATCTGAAATGCCTATCTGACACCTATTTTTGAAATGCCTATCGGAAACTACATCTGAAATGCCTATCAGCACCTATATTTGAAATGCCTATCGGCAACCATATCTGGAATGCCTATCGGCACCTATATTTGAAATGCCTATCGGCTTCTATATCTGAAATGCCTATCGGCACCTATTTTTAAAATGCCAATCGGCAACTATATCTGAAATGCCTATCGGCACCTATATCTGAAATGCCTATCGACACCTATATCTGAAATGCCTATCGACACCTATATCTGAAATGCCTATCGACACCTATATCTGAAATGCCTATCGACACCTATATCTGATATGCCTATCGACACCTATATCTGAAATGCCTATCGACACCTATATCTGAAATGCCTATCGACACCTATATCTGAAATGCCTATTGACACCTATTTTTGAAATGCCTATCGGAAACTACATCTGAAATGCCTATCAGCACCTATATTTGAAATGCCTATCGGCAACCATATCTGGAATGCCTATCGGCACCTATATTTGAAATGGCCTATCGACTTCTATATCTGAAATGCCTATCGGCACCTATTTTTTAAATGCCAATCGGCAACTATATCTGAAATGCCTATCGGCACCTATATCTGAAATGCCTATCGACACCTATATCTGAAATGCCTATCGACACCTATATCTGAAATGCCTATCGACACCTATATCTGAAATGCCTATCGACACCTATATCTGAAATGCCTATCGACACCTATATCTGAAATGCCTATCGACACCTATATCTGAAATGCCTATCGACACCTATATCTGAAATGCCTATCGACACCTATATCTGAAATGCCTATCGACACCTATTTTTGAAATGCCTATCGGAAACTACATCTGAAATGCCTATCAGCACTTATATTTGAAATTACTATCGGCAACATATCTGGAATGCCTATCGGCACCTATATTTGAAATGCCTATCGGCTTCTATATCTGAAATGCCTATCGGCACCTATTTTTAAAATGCCAATCGGCAACTATATCTGAAATGCCTATCGGCACCTATATCTAAAATGCCTATCGACACCTATATCTGAAATGCCTATCGACACCTATATCTGAAATGCCTATCGACACCTATATCTGAAATGCCTATCGACACCTATATCTGAAATGCCTATCGACACCTATATCTGAAATGCCTATCGACACCTATATCTGAAATGCCTATCGACACCTATATCTGAAATGCCTATCGACACCTATTTTTGAAATGCCTATCGGAAACTACATCTGAAATGCCTATCAGCACCTATATTTGAAATGCCAATCGGCAACCATATCTGGAATGCCTATCGGCACCTATATTTGAAATGCCTATCGGCTTCTATATCTGAAATGCCTATCGGCACCTATTTTTTAAATGCTAATCGGCAACTATATCTGAAATGCCTATCGGCACCTATATCTAAAATGCCTATCGACACCTATATCTGAAAAGCCTATCGACACCTATATCTGAAATGCCTATCGACACCTATATCTGAAATGCCTATCGACACCTATATCTGAAATGCCTATCGACACCTATATCTGAAATGTCTATCGACACCTATATCTGAAATGCCTATCGACACCTATATCTGAAATGCCTATCGACACCTATATCTGAAATGCCTATCGACACCTATTTTTGAAATGCCTATCGGAAACTACATCTGAAATGCCTATCAGCACCTATATTTGAAATGCCTATCGGCAACCATATCTGGAATGCCTATCGGCACCTATATTTGAAATGCCTATCGGCTTCTATATCTGAATTGCCTATCGGCACCTATTTTTAAAATGCCAATCGGCAACTATATCTGAAATGCCTATCGGCACCTATATCTGAAATGCCTATCGACACCTATATCTGAAATGCCTATCGACACCTATATCTGAAATGCCTATCGACACCTATATCTGAAATGCCTATCGACACTTATATCTGAAATGCCTATCGCCACCTATATCCGAAATGCCTATCGACACCTATATCTGAAATGCCTATCGACACCTATATCTGAAATGCCTATCGACACCTATTTTTGAAATGCCTATCGGAAACTACATCTGAAATGCCTATCAGCACCTATATTTGAAATGCCTTTCGGCAACCATATCTGGAATGCCTATCGGCACCTATATTTGAAATGCCTATCGGCTTCTATATCAGAAATGCCTATCGGCACCTATTTTTAAAATGCCAATCGGCAACTATATCTGAAATGCCTATCGGCACCTATATCTGAAATGCCCATCGACACCTATATCTGAAATGCCTATCGACCCCTATATCTGAAATGCCTATCGACACCTATATCTGAAATGCCTATCGACACCTATATCTGAAATGCCTATCGCCACCTATATCTGAAATACCTATCGACACGTATATCTGAAATGCCTATCGACACCTATATCTGAAATGCCTATCGACACCTATTTTTGAAATGCCTATCGGAAACTACATCTGAAATTATCAGCACCTATATTTGAAATGCCTATCGGCAACCATATCTGAAATGCCTATCGGCACCTATATTTGAAATGCCTATCGGCTTCTATATCTGAAATGCCTATCGGCACCTATTTTTAAAATGCCAATCGGCAACTATATCTGAAATGCCTATCGGCACCTATATCTGAAATGCCTATCGACACCTATATCTGAAATGCCTATCGACACCTATATCTGAAATGCCTATCGACACCTATATCTGAAATGCCTATCGACACCTATATCTGAAATGCCTATCGACACCTATATCTGAAATGCCTATCGACACCTATATCTGAAATGCCTATCGACACCTATATCTGAAATGCCTATCGACACCTATATCTGAAATGCCTATCGACACCTATTTTTGAAATGCCTATCGGAAACTACATCTGAAATGCCTATCAGCACCTATATTTGAAATGCCGATCGGCAACCATATCTGGAATGCCTATCGGCACCTATATTTGAAATGCCTATCGGCTTCTATATCTGAAATGCCTATCGGCACCTATGTTTAAAATGCCAATCGGCAACTATATCTGAAATGCCTATCGGCACCTATATCTGAAATGCCTATCGACACCTATATCTGAAATGCCTATCGACACCTATATCTGAAATGCCTATCGACACCTATATCTAAAATGCCTATCGACACCTATTTTTGAAATGCCTATCGGAAACTACATCTGAAATGCCTATCGGCACCTATTTTTAAAATGCCAATCGGCAACTATATCTGAAATGCCTATCGGCACCTATATCTGAAATGCCTATCGACACCTATATCTGAAATGCCTATCGACACCTATATCTGAAATGCCTATCGACACCTATATCTGAAATGCCTGTCGACACCTATATCTGAAATGCCTATCGACACCTATATCTGAAATGCCTACCGACACCTATATCTGAAATGCCTATCGACACCTATATCTGAAATGCCTATCGACACCTATATCTAAAATGCCTATCGACACCTATTTTTGAAATGCCTATCGGAAACTACATCTGAAATGCCTATCAGCACCTATATTTGAAATGCCTATCGGCAACCATATCTGGAATGCCTATCGGCACCTATATTTGAAATGCCTGTCGGCTTCTATATCTGAAATGCCTATCGGCACCTATTTTTAAAATGCCAATCGGCAACTATAACTGAAATGCCTATCGGCATCTATATCTGAAATACCTATCGACACCTATATCTGAAATGCCTATCGACACCTATATCTGAAATGCCTATCGACACCTATATCTGAAATGCCTATCGACACCTATATCTGAAATGCCTACCGACACCTATATCTGAAATGCCTATCGACACCTAAATCTGAAATGCCTATCGAAACCTATATCTGAAATGCCTATCGACACCTATTTTTGAAATGCCTATCGGAAACTACATCTGAAATGCCCATCAGCACCTATATTTGAAATGCCTATCGGCAACCATATCTGGAATGCCTATCGGCACCTATATTTGAAATGCCTATCGGCTTCTATATCTAAAATGCCTATCGGCACCTATTTTTAAAATGCCAATCGGCAACTATATCTGAAATGCCTATCGGCACCTATATCTGAAATGCCTATCGACACCTATATCTGAAATGCCTATCGACACCTATATCTGAAATGCCTATCGACACCTATATCTGAAATGCCTATCGACACCTATATCTGAAATGCCTATCGACACCTATATCTGAAATGCCTATCGACACCTATATCTGAAATGCCTATCGACACCTATATCTGAAATGCCTATCGACACCTATATCTGAAATGCCTATCGACACCTATATCTGAAATGCCTATCGACACCTATTTTTGAAATGCCTATCGGAAACTACATCTGAAATGCCTATCAGCACCTATATTTGAAATGCCTATCGGCAACCATATCTGGAATGCCTATCGGCACCTATATTTGAAATGCCTATCGGCTTCTATATCAGAAATGCCTATCGGCACCTATTTTTAAAATGCCAATCGGCAACTATATCTGAAATGCCTATCGGCACCTATATCTGAAATGCCTATCGACACCTATATCTGAAATGCCTATTGACACCTATATCTGAAATGCCTATCGACACCTATATCTGAAATGCCTATCGACACCTATATCTGAAATGCCTATCGACACCTATATCTGAAATGCCTATCGACACCTATATCTGAAATGCCTATCGACACCTATATCTGAAATGCCTATCAACACCTATTTTTGAAATGCCTATCGGAAACTACATCTTTAATGCCTATCAGCACCTATATTTGAAATGCCTATCGGCAACCATATCTGGAATGCCTATCGGCACCTATATTTGAAATGCCTATCGGCTTCTATATCTGAAATGCCTATCGGCACCAATTTTTAAAATGCCAATCGGCAACTATATCTGAAATGCCTATCGGCACCTATATCTGAAATGCCTATCGACACCTATATCTGAAATGCCTATCGACACCTATATCTGAAATGCCTATCGACACCTATATCTGAAATGCCTATCGACACCTATATCTGAAATGCCTATCGACACCTATATCTGAAATGATTATCGACACCTATATCTGAAATGCCTATCGACACCTATATCTGAAATGCCTATCGACACCTATTTTTGAAATGCCTATCGGAAACTACATCTGAAATGCCTATCAGCACCTATATTTGAAATGCCTATCGGCAACCATATCTGGAATGCCTATCGGCACCTATATTTGAGATGCCTATCGGCTTCTATATCTGAAATGCCTATCGGCACCTATTTTTAAAATGCCAATCGGCAACTATATCTGAAATGCCTATCGGCACATATATCTGAAATGCCTATCGGCACCTATATCTGAAATGCCTATCGACACCTATATCTGAAATGCCTATCGACACCTATATCTGAAATGCCTATCGACACCTATATCTGAAATGCCTATCGACACCTATATCTAAAATGCCTATCGACACCTATATCTGAAATGCCTATCGACACCTATATCTGAAATGCCTATCGACACCTATATCTGAAATGCCTATCGACACCTATTTTTGAAATGCCTATCGGAAACTACATCTGAAATGCCTATCAGCACCTATATTTGAAATGCCTATCGGCAACCATATCTGGAATGCCTATCGGCACCTATATTTGAAATGCCTATCGGCTTCTATATCTGAAAGGTCTATCGGCACCTATTTTTAAAATGCCAATCGGCAACTATATCTGAAATGCCTATCGGCACCTATATCTGAAATGCCTATCGACACCTATATCTGAAATGCCTATCGACACCTATATCTAAAATGCCTATCGACACCTATATCTGAAATGCCTATCGACACCTATATCTGAAATTCCTATCGACACCTATATCTGAAATGCCTCTCGACACCTATATCTGAAATGCCTATCGACACCTATATCTGAAATGCCTATCGACACCAATATCTGAAATGCCTATCGACACCTATTTTTGAAATGCCTATCGGAAACTACATCTGAAATGCCTATCAGCACCTATATTTGAAATGCCTATCGGCAACCATATCTGGAATGCCTATCGGCACCTATATTTGAAATGCCTATCGGCTTCTATATCTGAAATGCCTATCGGCACCTATTTTTAAAATGCCAATCGGCAACTATATCTGAAATGCCTATCGGCACCTATATCTGAAATGCCTATCGACACCTATATCTGAAATGCCTATCGACACCTATATCTGAAATGCCTATCGACACCTATATCTGAAATGCCTATCGACACCTATATCTGAAATGCCTATCGACACCTATATCTGAAATGCCTATCGACACCTATATCTGAAATGCCTATCGACACCTATATTTGAAATGCCTATCGACACCTATATCTGAAATGCCTATCGACACCTATTTTTGAAATGCCTATCGGAAACTACATCTGAAATGCCTATCAGCACCTATATTTGAAATCCCTATCGGCAACCATATCTGGAATGCCTATCGGCACCTATATTTGAAATGCCTATCGGCTTCTATATCTGAAATGCCTATCGACACCTATATCTGAAATGCCTATCGACACCTTTATCTGAAATGCCTATCGACACCTATATCTGAAATGCCTATCGACACCTATATCTGAAATGCCTATCGACACCTATATCTGAAATGATTATCGACACCTATATCTGAAATGCCTATCGACACCTATATCTGAAATGCCTATCGACACCTATTTTTGAAATGCCTATCGGAAACTACATCTGAAATGCCTATCAGCACCTATATTTGAAATGCCTATCGGCAACCATATCTGGAATGCCTATCGGCACCTATATTTGAGATGCCTATCGGCTTCTATATCTAAAATGCCTATCGGCACCTATTTTTAAAATGCCAATCGGCAACTATATCTGAAATGCCTATCGGCACCTATATCTGAAATGCCTATAAGCACCTATATCTGAAATGCCTATCGACACCTATATCTGAAATGCCTATCGACACCTATATCTGAAATGCCTATCGACACCTATATCTGAAATGCCTATCGACACCTATATCTGAAATGCCTATCGACACCTATATCTGAAATGCCTATCGACACCTATATCTGAAATGCCTATCGACACCTATATCTGAAATGCCTATCGACACCTATTTTTGAAATGTCTATCGGAAACTACATCTGAAATGCCTATCAGCACCTATATTTGAAATGCCTATCGGCAACCATATCTGGAATGCCTATCGGCACCTATATTTGAAATGCCTATCGGCTTCTATATCTGAAATGCCTATCGGCACCTATTTTTAAAATGCCAATCGGCAACTATATCTGAAATGCCTATCGGCACCTATATCTGAAATGCCTATCGACACCTATATCTGAAATGCCTATCGACGCCTATATCTGAAATGCCTATCGACACCTATATCTGAAATGCCTATCGACACCTATATCTGAAATGCCTATCGACACCTATTTTTGAAATGCCTATCGGAAACTACATCTGAAATGCCTATCAGCACCTATATTTGAAATGCCAATCGGCAACCATATCTGGAATGCCTATCGGCACCTATATTTGAAATGCCTATCGGCTTCTATATTTGAAATGCCTATCGGCACCTATTTTTAAAATGCTAATCGGCAACTATATCTGAAATGCCTATCGGCACCTATATCTAAAATGCCTATCGACACCTATATCTGAAAAGCCTATCGACACCTATATCTGAAATGCCTATCGACACCTATATCTGAAATGCCTATCGACACCTATATCTGAAATGCCTATCGACACCTATATCTGAAATGTCTATCGACACCTATATCTGAAATGCCTATCGACACCTATATCTGAAATGCCTATCGACACCTATATCTGAAATGCCTATCGACACCTATTTTTGAAATGCCTATCGGAAACTACATCTGAAATGCCTATCAGCACCTATATTTGAAATGCCTATCGGCAACCATATCTGGAATGCCTATCGGCACCTATATTTGAAATGCCTATCGGCTTCTATATCTGAAATGCCTATCGGCACCTATTTTTAAAATGCCAATCGGCAACTATATCTGAAATGCCTATCGGCACCTATATCTGAAATGCCTATCGACACCTATATCTGAAATGCCTATCGACACCTATATCTGAAATGCCTATCGACACCTATATCTGAAATGCCTATCGACACCTATATCTGAAATGCCTATCGCCACCTATATCCGAAATGCCTATCGACACCTATATCTGAAATGCCTATCGACACCTATATCTGAAATGCCTATCGACACCTATTTTTGAAATGCCTATCGGAAACTACATCTGAAATGCCTATCAGCACCTATATTTGAAATGCCTTTCGGCAACCATATCTGGAATGCCTATCGGCACCTATATTTGAAATGCCTATCGGCTTCTATATCAGAAATGCCTATCGGCACCTATTTTTAAAATGCCAATCGGCAACTATATCTGAAATGCCTATCGGCACCTATATCTGAAATGCCCATCGACACCTATATCTGAAATGCCTATCGACCCCTATATCTGAAATGCCTATCGACACCTATATCTGAAATGCCTATCGACACCTATATCTGAAATGCCTATCGCCACCTATATTTGAAATGCCTATCGGCTTCTATATCTGAAATGCCTATCGGCACCTATTTTTAAAATGCCAATCGGCAACTATATCTGAAATGCCTATCTGCACCTATATCTGAAATGCCTATCGACACCTATATCTGAAATGCCTATCGACACCTATATCTGAAATGCCTATCGACACCTATATCTGAAATGCCTATCGACACCTATATCTGAAATGCCTATCGACACCTATATCTGAAATGCCTATCGACACCTATATCTGAAATGCCTATCGACACCTATATCTGAAATGCCTATCGACACCTATATCTGAAATGCCTATCGACACCTATTTTTGAAATGCCTATCGGAAACTACATCTGAAATGCCTATCAGCACCTATATTTGAAATGCCGATCGGCAACCATATCTGGAATGCCTATCGGCACCTATATTTGAAATGCCTATCGGCTTCTATATCTGAAATGCCTATCGGCACCTATGTTTAAAATGCCAATCGGCAACTATATCTGAAATGCCTATCGGCACCTATATCTGAAATGCCTATCGACACCTATATCTGAAATGCCTATCGACACCTATATCTGAAATGCCTATCGACACCTATATCTAAAATGCCTATCGACACCTATTTTTGAAATGCCTATCGGAAACTACATCTGAAATGCCTATCGGCACCTATTTTTAAAATGCCAATCGGCAACTATATCTGAAATGCCTATCGGCACCTATATCTGAAATGCCTATCGACACCTATATCTGAAATGCCTATCGACACCTATATCTGAAATGCCTATCGACACCTATATCTGAAATGCCTATCGACACCTATATCTGAAATGCCTATCGACACCTATATCTGAAATGCCTACCGACACCTATATCTGAAATGCCTATCGACACCTATATCTGAAATGCCTATCGACACCTATATCTAAAATGCCTATCGAAACCTATTTTTGAAATGCCTATCGGAAACTACATCTGAAATGCCTATCAGCACCTATATTTGAAATGCCTATCGGCAACCATATCTGGAATGCCTATCGGCACCTATATTTGAAATGCCTGTCGGCTTCTATATCTGAAATGCCTATCGGCACCTATTTTTAAAATGCCAATCGGCAACTATAACTGAAATGCCTATCGGCACCTATATCTGAAATACCTATCGACACCTATATCTGAAATGCCTATCGACACCTATATCTGAAATGCCTATCGACACCTATATCTGAAATGCCTATCGACACCTATATCTGAAATGCCTATCGACACCTATATCTGAAATGCCTATCGACACCTATATCTGAAATGCCTATCGAAACCTATATCTGAAATGCCTATCGACACCTATTTTTGAAATGCCTATCGGAAACTACATCTGAAATGCCTATCAGCACCTATATTTGAAATGCCTATCGGCAACCATATCTGGAATGCCTATCGGCACCTACTTTTGAAATGCCTATCGGAAACTACATCTGAAATGCCTATCGGCAACCATATCTGGAATGCCTATCGGCACCTTTATTTGAAATGCCTATCGGCTTCTATATCTGAAATGCCTATCGGCACCTATTTTTAAAATGCCAATCGGCAACTATATCTGAAATGCCTATCGGCACCTATATCTGAAATGCCTATCGACACCTATATCTGAAATGCCTATCGACACCTATATCTGAAATGCCTATCGACACCTATATCTGAAACGCCTATCGACACCTATATCTGAAATGCCTATCGACACCTATATCTGAAATGCCTATCGACACCTATATCTGAAATGCCTATCGACACCTATATCTGAAATGCCTATCGACACCTATATCTGAAATGCCTATCGACACCTATATCTGAAATGCCTATCGCCACCTATATCCGAAATGCCTATCGACACCTATATCTGAAATGCCTATCGACACCTATATCTGAAATGCCTATCGACACCTATTTTTGAAATGCCTATCGGAAACTACATCTGAAATGCCTATCAGCACCTATATTTGAAATGCCTTTCGGCAACCATATCTGGAATGCCTATCGGCACCTATATTTGAAATGCCTATCGGCTTCTATATCAGAAATGCCTATCGGCACCTATTTTTAAAATGCCAATCGGCAACTATATCTGAAATGCCTATCGGCACCTATATCTGAAATGCCCATCGACACCTATATCTGAAATGCCTATCGACCCCTATATCTGAAATGCCTATCGACACCTATATCTGAAATGCCTATCGACACCTATATCTGAAATGCCTATCGCCACCTATATCTGAAATACCTATCGACACGTATATCTGAAATGCCTATCGACACCTATATCTGAAATGCCTATCGACACCTATTTTTGAAATGCCTATCGGAAACTACATCTGAAATGCCTATCAGCACCTATATTTGAAATGCCTATCGGCAACCATATCTGAAATGCCTATCGGCACCTATATTTGAAATGCCTATCGGCTTCTATATCTGAAATGCCTATCGGCACCTATTTTTAAAATGCCAATCGGCAACTATATCTGAAATGCCTATCGGCACCTATATCTGAAATGCCTATCGACACCTATATCTAAAATGCCTATCGACACCCATATCTGAAATGCCTATCGACACCTATATCTGAAATGCCTATCGACACCTATATCTGAAATGCCTATCGACACCTATATCTGAAATGCCTATCGACACCTATATCTGAAATGCCTATCGACACCTATATCTGAAATGCCTATCGACACCTATATCTGAAATGCCTATCGACACCTATTTTTGAAATGCCTATCGGAAACTACATCTGAAATGCCTATCAGCACCTATATTTGAAATGCCGATCGGCAACCATATCTGGAATGCCTATCGGCACCTATATTTGAAATGCCTATCGGCTTCTATATCTGAAATGCCTATCGGCACCTATTTTTAAAATGCCAATCGGCAACTATATCTGAAATGCCTATCGGCACCTATATCTGAAATGCCTATCGACACCTATATCTGAAATGCCTATCGACACCTATATCTGAAATGCCTATCGACACCTATATCTGAAATGCCTATCGACACCTATATCTGAAATGCCTATCGACACCTATATCTGAAATGCCTATCGACACCTATATCTGAAATGCCTATCGACACCTATATCTGAAATGCCTACCGACACCTATATCTGAAATGCCTATCGACACCTATATCTGAAATGCCTATCGACACCTATATCTAAAATGCCTATCGAAACCTATTTTTGAAATGCCTATCGGAAACTACATCTGAAATGCCTATCAGCACCTATATTTGAAATGCCTATCGGCAACCATATCTGGCATGCCTATCGGCACCTATATTTGAAATGCCTGTCGGCTTCTATATCTGAAATGCCTATCGGCACCTATTTTTAAAATGCCAATCGGCAACTATAACTGAAATGCCTATCGGCACCTATATCTGAAATACCTATCGACACCTATATCTGAAATGCCTATCGACACCTATATCTGAAATGCCTATCGACACCTATATCTGAAATGCCTATCGACACCTATATCTGAAATGCCTATCGACACCTATATCTGAAATGCCTATCGACACCTATATCTGAAATGCCTATCGAAACCTATATCTGAAATGCCTATCGACACCTATTTTTGAAATGCCTATCGGAAACTACATCTGAAATGCCTATCAGCACCTATATTTGAAATGCCTATCGGCAACCATATCTGGAATGCCTATCGGCACCTACTTTTGAAATGCCTATCGGAAACTACATCTGAAATGCCTATCGGCAACCATATCTGGAATGCCTATCGGCACCTTTATTTGAAATGCCTATCGGCTTCTATATCTGAAATGCCTATCGGCACCTATTTTTAAAATGCCAATCGGCAACTATATCTGAAATGCCTATCGGCACCTATATCTGAAATGCCTATCGACACCTATATCTGAAATGCCTATCGACACCTATATCTGAAATGCCTATCGACACCTATATCTGAAACGCCTATCGACACCTATATCTGAAATGCCTATCGACACCTATATCTGAAATGCCTATCGACACCTATATCTGAAATGCCTATCGACACCTATATCTGAAATGCCTATCGACACCTATATCTGAAATGCCTATCGACACCTATATCTGAAATGCCTATCGCCACCTATATCCGAAATGCCTATCGACACCTATATCTGAAATGCCTATCGACACCTATATCTGAAATGCCTATCGACACCTATTTTTGAAATGCCTATCGGAAACTACATCTGAAATGCCTATCAGCACCTATATTTGAAATGCCTTTCGGCAACCATATCTGGAATGCCTATCGGCACCTATATTTGAAATGCCTATCGGCTTCTATATCAGAAATGCCTATCGGCACCTATTTTTAAAATGCCAATCGGCAACTATATCTGAAATGCCTATCGGCACCTATATCTGAAATGCCCATCGACACCTATATCTGAAATGCCTATCGACCCCTATATCTGAAATGCCTATCGACACCTATATCTGAAATGCCTATCGACACCTATATCTGAAATGCCTATCGCCACCTATATCTGAAATACCTATCGACACGTATATCTGAAATGCCTATCGACACCTATATCTGAAATGCCTATCGACACCTATTTTTGAAATGCCTATCGGAAACTACATCTGAAATGCCTATCAGCACCTATATTTGAAATGCCTATCGGCAACCATATCTGAAATGCCTATCGGCACCTATATTTGAAATGCCTATCGGCTTCTATATCTGAAATGCCTATCGGCACCTATTTTTAAAATGCCAATCGGCAACTATATCTGAAATGCCTATCGGCACCTATATCTGAAATGCCTATCGACACCTATATCTAAAATGCCTATCGACACCTATATCTGAAATGCCTATCGACACCTATATCTGAAATGCCTATCGACACCTATATCTGAAATGCCTATCGACACCTATATCTGAAATGCCTATCGACACCTATATCTGAAATGCCTATCGACACCTATATCTGAAATGCCTATCGACACCTATATCTGAAATGCCTATCGACACCTATTTTTGAAATGCCTATCGGAAACTACATCTGAAATGCCTATCAGCACCTATATTTGAAATGCCGATCGGCAACCATATCTGGAATGCCTATCGGCACCTATATTTGAAATGCCTATCGGCTTCTATATCTGAAATGCCTATCGGCACCTATGTTTAAAATGCCAATCGGCAACTATATCTGAAATGCCTATCGGCACCTATATCTGAAATGCCTATCGACACCTATATCTGAAATGCCTATCGACACCTATATCTGAAATGCCTATCGACACCTATATCTAAAATGCCTATCGACACCTATTTTTGAAATGCCTATCGGAAACTACATCTGAAATGCCTATCGGCACCTATTTTTAAAATGCCAATCGGCAACTATATCTGAAATGCCTATCGGCACCTATATCTGAAATGCCTATCGACACCTATATCTGAAATGCCTATCGACACCTATATCTGAAATGCCTATCGACACCTATATCTGAAATGCCTATCGACACCTATATCTGAAATGCCTATCGACACCTATATCTGAAATGCCTACCGACACCTATATCTGAAATGCCTATCGACACCTATATCTGAAATGCCTATCGACACCTATATCTAAAATGCCTATCGACACCTATTTTTGAAATGCCTATCGGAAACTACATCTGAAATGCCTATCAGCACCTATATTTGAAATGCCTATCGGCAACCATATCTGGAATGCCTATCGGCACCTATATTTGAAATGCCTGTCGGCTTCTATATCTGAAATGCCTATCGGCACCTATTTTTAAAATGCCAATCGGCAACTATAACTGAAATGCCTATCGGCATCTATATCTGAAATACCTATCGACACCTATATCTGAAATGCCTATCGACACCTATATCTGAAATGCCTATCGACACCTATATCTGAAATGCCTATCGACACCTAAATCTGAAATGCCTATCGAAACCTATATCTGAAATGCCTATCGACACCTATTTTTGAAATGCCTATCGGAAACTACATCTGAAATGCCTATCAGCACCTATATTTGAAATGCCTATCGGCAACCATATCTGGAATGCCTATCGGCACCTATATTTGAAATGCCTATCGGCTTCTATATCTGAAAGGTCTATCGGCACCTATTTTTAAAATGCCAATCGGCAACTATATCTGAAATGCCTATCGGCACCTATATCTGAAATGCCTATCGACACCTATATCTGAAATGCCTATCGACACCTATATCTGAAATGCCTATCGACACCTATATCTGAAATGCCTATCGACACCTATATCTGAAATGCCTATCGACACCTATATCTGAAATGCCTCTCGACACCTATATCTGAAATGCCTATCGACACCTATATCTGAAATGCCTATCGACACCAATATCTGAAATGCCTATCGACACCTATTTTTGAAATGCCTATCGGAAACTACATCTGAAATGCCTATCAGCACCTATATTTGAAATGCCTATCGGCAACCATATCTGGAATGCCTATCGGCACCTATATTTGAAATGCCTATCGGCTTCTATAACTGAAATGCCTATCGGCACCTATTTTTAAAATGCCAATCGGCAACTATATCTGAAATGCCTATCGGCACCTATATCTGAAATGCCTATCGACACCTATATCTGAAATGCCTATCGACACCTATATCTGAAATGCCTATCGACACCTATATCTGAAATGCCTATCGACACCTATATCTGAAATGCCTATCGACACCTATATCTGAAATGCCTATCGACACCTATATCTGAAATGCCTATCGACACCTATATTTGAAATGCCTATCGACACCTATATCTGAAATGCCTATCGACACCTATTTTTGAAATGCCTATCGGAAACTACATCTGAAATGCCTATCAGCACCTATATTTGAAATCCCTATCGGCAACCATATCTGGAATGCCTATCGGCACCTATATTTGAAATGCCTATCGGCTTCTATATCTGAAATGCCTATCGACACCTATATCTGAAATGCCTATCGACACCTTTATCTGAAATGCCTATCGACACCTATATCTGAAATGCCTATCGACACCTATATCTGAAATGCCTATCGACACCTATATCTGAAATGATTATCGACACCTATATCTGAAATGCCTATCGACACCTATATCTGAAATGCCTATCGACACCTATTTTTGAAATGCCTATCGGAAACTACATCTGAAATGCCTATCAGCACCTATATTTGAAATGCCTATCGGCAACCATATCTGGAATGCCTATCGGCACCTATATTTGAGATGCCTATCGGCTTCTATATCTAAAATGCCTATCGGCACCTATTTTTAAAATGCCAATCGGCAACTATATCTGAAATGCCTATCGGCACCTATATCTGAAATGCCTATCGGCACCTATATCTGAAATGCCTATCGACACCTATATCTGAAATGCCTATCGACACCTATATCTGAAATGCCTATCGACACATATATCTGAAATGCCTATCGACACCTATATCTGAAATGCCTATCGACACCTATATCTGAAATGCCTATCGACACCTATATCTGAAATGCCTATCGACACCTATATCTGAAATGCCTATCGACACCTATTTTTGAAATGTCTATCGGAAACTACATCTGAAATGCCTATCAGCACCTATATTTGAAATGCCTATCGGCAACCATATCTGGAATGCCTATCGGCACCTATATTTGAAATGCCTATCGGCTTCTATATCTGAAATGCCTATCGGCACCTATTTTTAAAATGCCAATCGGCAACTATATCTGAAATGCCTATCGGCACCTATATCTGAAATGCCTATCGACACCTATATCTGAAATGCCTATCGACGCCTATATCTGAAATGCCTATCGACACCTATATCTGAAATGCCTATCGACACCTATATCTGAAATGCCTATCGACACCTATATCTGATATGCCTATCGACACCTATATCTGAAATGCCTATCGACACCTATATCTGAAATGCCTATCGACACCTATTTTTGAAATGCCTATCGGAAACTACATCTGAAATGCCTATCAGCACCTATATTTGAAATGCCTATCGGCAACCATATCTGGAATGCCTATCGGCACCTATATTTGAAATGCCTATCGGCTTCTATATCTGAAATGCCTATCGGCACCTATTTTTAAAATGCCAATCGGCAACTATATCTGAAATGCCTATCGGCACCTATATCTGAAATGCCTATCGACACCTATATCTGAAATGCCTATCGACACCTATATCTGAAATGCCTATCGACACCTATATCTGAAATGCCTATCGACACCTATATCTGAAATGCCTATCGACACTTATATCTGAAATGCCTATCGACACCTATTTTTGAAATGCCTATCGGAAACTACATCTGAAATGCCTATCAGCACCTATATTTGAAATGCCAATCGGCAACCATATCTGGAATGCCTATCGGCACCTATATTTGAAATGCCTATCGGCTTCTATATCTGAAATGCCTATCGGCACCTATTTTTAAAATGCTAATCGGCAACTATATCTGAAATGCCTATCGGCACCTATATCTAAAATGCCTATCGACACCTATATCTGAAAAGCCTATCGACACCTATATCTGAAATGCCTATCGACACCTATATCTGAAATGCCTATCGACACCTATATCTGAAATGCCTATCGACACCTATATCTGAAATGTCTATCGACACCTATATCTGAAATGCCTATCGACACCTATATCTGAAATGCCTATCGACATCTATATCTGAAATGCCTATCGACACCTATTTTTGAAATGCCTATCGGAAACTACATCTGAAATGCCTATCAGCACCTATATTTGAAATGCCTATCGGCAACCATATCTGGAATGCCTATCGGCACCTATATTTGAAATGCCTATCGGCTTCTATATCTGAAATGCCTATCGGCACCTATTTTTAAAATGCCAATCGGCAACTATATCTGAAATGCCTATCGGCACCTATATCTGAAATGTTTATCGACACCTATATCTGAAATGCCTATCGACACCTATATCTGAAATGCCTATCGACACCTATATCTGAAATGCCTATCGACACCTATATCTGAAATGCCTATCGCCACCTATATCCGAAATGCCTATCGACACCTATATCTGAAATGCCTATCGACACCTATATCTGAAATGCCTATCGACACCTATTTTTGAAATGCCTATCGGAAACTACATCTGAAATGCCTATCAGCACCTATATTTGAAATGCCTTTCGGCAACCATATCTGGAATGCCTATCGGCACCTATATTTGAAATGCCTATCGGCTTCTATATCAGAAATGCCTATCGGCACCTATTTTTAAAATGCCAATCGGCAACTATATCTGAAATGCCTATCGGCACCTATATCTGAAATGCCCATCGACACCTATATCTGAAATGCCTATCGACCCCTATATCTGAAATGCCTATCGACACCTATATCTGAAATGCCTATCGACACCTATATCTGAAATGCCTATCGACACCTATTTTTGAAATGCCTATCGGAAACTACATCTGAAATGCCTATCAGCACCTATATTTGAAATGCCTATCGGCTTCTATATCTGAAATGCCTATCGGCACCTATGTTTAAAATGCCAATCGGCAACTATATCTGAAATGCCTATCGGCACCTATATCTGAAATGCCTATCGACACCTATATCTGAAATGCCTATCGACACCTATATCTGAAATGCCTATCGACACCTATATCTAAAATGCCTATCGACACCTATTTTTGAAATGCCTATCGGAAACTACATCTGAAATGCCTATCGGCACCTATTTTTAAAATGCCAATCGGCAACTATATCTGAAATGCCTATCGGCACCTATATCTGAAATGCCTATCGACACCTATATCTGAAATGCCTATCGACACCTATATCTGAAATGCCTATCGACACCTATATCTGAAATGCCTATCGACACCTATATCTGAAATGCCTATCGACACCTATATCTGAAATGCCTACCGACACCTATATCTGAAATGCCTATCGACACCTATATCTGAAATGCCTATCGACACCTATATCTAAAATGCCTATCGACACCTATTTTTGAAATGCCTATCGGAAACTACATCTGAAATGCCTATCAGCACCTATATTTGAAATGCCTATCGGCAACCATATCTGGAATGCCTATCGGCCACCTATATTTGAAATGCCTGTCGGCTTCTATATCTGAAATGCCTATCGGCACCTATTTTTAAAATGCCAATCGGCAACTATAACTGAAATGCCTATCGGCACCTATATCTGAAATACCTATCGACACCTATATCTGAAATGCCTATCGATACCTATATCTGAAATGCCTATCGACACCTATATCTGAAATGCCTATCGACACCTATATCTGAAATGCCTATCGACACCTATATCTGAAATGCCTATCGACACCTATATCTGAAATGCCTATCGAAACCTATATCTGAAATGCCTATCGACACCTATTTTTGAAATGCCTATCGGAAACTACATCTGAAATGCCTATCAGCACCTATATTTGAAATGCCTATCGGCAACCATATCTGGAATGCCTATCGGCACCTATATTTGAAATGCCTATCGGCTTCTATATCTGAAATGCCTATCGGCACCTATTTTTAAAATGCCAATCGGCAACTATATCTGAAATGCCTATCGGCACCTATATCTGAAATGCCTATCGACACCTATATCTGAAATGCCTATCGACACCTATATCTGAAATGCCTATCGACACCTATATCTGAAATGCCTATCGACACCTATATCTGAAATGCCTATCGACACCTATTTTTGAAATGCCTATCGGAAACTACATCTGAAATGCCTATCAGCACCTATATTTGAAATGCCTATCGGCAACCATATCTGGAATGCCTATCGGCACCTATATTTCAAATGCCTATCGGCTTCTATATCAGAAATGCCTATCGGCACCTATTTTTAAAATGCCAATCGGCAACTATATCTGAAATGCCTATCGGCACCTATATCTGAAATGCCTATCGACACCTATATCTGAAATGCCTATTGACACCTATATCTGAAATGCCTATCGACACCTATATCTGAAATGCCAATCGACACCTATATCTGAAATGCCTATCAACACCTATATCTGAAATGCCTATCGACACCTATATCTGAAATGCCTATCGACACCTATATCTGAAATGCCTATCGACACCTATTTTTGAAATGCCTATCGGAAACTACATCTGAAATGCCTATCAGCACCTATATTTGAAATGCCTATCGGCAACCATATCTGGAATGCCTATCGGCACCTATATTTGAGATGCCTATCGGCTTCTATATCTGAAATGCCTATCGGCACCTATTTTTAAAATGCCAATCGGCAACTATATCTGAAATGCCTATCGGCACCTATTTTTGAAATGTCTATCGGAAACTACATCTGAAATGCCTATCAGCACCTATATTTGAAATGCCTATCGGCAACCATATCTGGAATGCCTATCGGCACCTATATTTGAGATGCCTATCGGCTTCTATATCTAAAATGCCTATCGGCACCTATTTTTAAAATGCCAATCGGCAACTATATCTGAAATGCCTATCGGCACCTATATCTGAAATGCCTATCGGCACCTATATCTGAAATGCCTATCGACACCTATATCTGAAATGCCTATCGACACCTATATCTGAAATGCCTATCGACACCTATATCTGAAATGCCTATCGACACCTATATCTGAAATGCCTATCGACACCTATATCTGAAATGCCTATCGACACCTATATCTGAAATGCCTATCGACACCTATATCTGAAATGCCTATCGACACCTATTTTTGAAATGTCTATCGGAAACTACATCTGAAATGCCTATCAGCACCTATATTTGAAATGCCTATCGGCAACCATATCTGGAATGCCTATCGGCACCTATATTTGAAATGCCTATCGGCTTCTATATCTGAAATGCCTATCGGCACCTATTTTTAAAATGCCAATCGGCAACTATATCTGAAATGCCTATCGGCACCTATATCTGAAATGCCTATCGACACCTATATCTGAAATGCCTATCGACGCCTATATCTGAAATGCCTATCCACACCTATATCTGAAATGCCTATCGACACCTATATCAGAAATGCCCATCGACACCTATATCTGATATGCCTATCGACACCTATATCTGAAATGCCTATCGACACCTATATCTGAAATGCCTATCGACTCCTATATCTGAAATGCCTATCGACACCTATATCTGAAATGCCTATCGACACCTATTTTTGAAATGCCTATCGGAAACTACATCTGAAATGCCTATCAGCACCTATATTTGAAATGCCTATCGGCAACCATATCTGGAATGCCTATCGGCACCTATATTTGAAATGCCTATCGGCTTCTATATCTGAAATGCCTATCGGCACCTATTTTTAAAATGCCAATCGGCAACTATATCTGAAATGCCTATCGGCACCTATATCTGAAATGCCTATCGACACCTATATCTGAAATGCCTATCGACACCTATATCTGAAATGCCTATCGACACCTATATCTGAAATGCCTATCGACTCCTATATCTGAAATGCCTATCGACACCTATATCTGAAATGCCTATCGACACCTATTTTTGAAATGCCTATCGGAAACTACATCTGAAATGCCTATCAGCACCTATATTTGAAATGCCAATCGGCAACCATATCTGGAATGCCTATCGGCACCTATATTTGAAATGCCTATCGGCTTCTATATCTGAAATGCCTATCGGCACCTATTTTTAAAATGCTAATCGGCAACTATATCTGAAATGCCTATCGGCACTTATATCTAAAATGCCTATCGACACCTATATCTGAAAAGCCTATCGACACCTATATCTGAAATGCCTATCGACACCTATATCTGAAATGCCTATCGACACCTATATCTGAAATGCCTATCGACACCTATATCTGAAATGTCTATCGACACCTATATCTGAAATGCCTATCGACACCTATATCTGAAATGTCTATCGACACCTATATCTGAAATGCCTATCGACACCTATATCTGAAATGCCTATCGACACCTATATCTGAAATGCCTATCGACACCTATTTTTGAAATGTCTATCGGAAACTACATCTGAAATGCCTATCAGCACCTATATTTGAAATGCCTATCGGCAACCATATCTGGAATGCCTATCGGCACCTATATTTGAAATGCCTATCGGCTTCTATATCTGAAATGCCTATCGGCACCTATTTTTAAAATGCCAATCGGCAACTATATCTGAAATGCCTATCGGCACCTATATCTGAAATGCCTATCGACACCTAAATCTGAAATGCCTATCGACACCTATATCTGAAATGCCTATCGACACCTATATCTGAAATGCCTATCGACACCTATATCTGAAATGCCTATCGACACCTATATCTGAAATGCCTATCGACACCTATATCTGAAATGCCTATCGACACCTATATCTGAAATGCCTATCGACACCTATTTTTGAAATGCCTATCGGAAACTACATCTGAAATGCCTATCAGCACTTATATTTGAAATTACTATCGGCAACCATATCTGGAATGCCTATCGGCACCTATATTTGAAATGCCTATCGGCTTCTATATCTGAAATGCCTATCGGCACCTATTTTTAAAATGCCAATCGGCAACTATATCTGAAATGCCTATCGGCACCTATATCTGAAATGCCTATCGACACCTATATCTGAAATGCCTATCGACACCTATATCTGAAATGCCTATCGACAACTATATCTGAAATGCCTATCGACACCTATATCTGAAATGCCTATCGACACCTATATCTGAAATGCCTATCGACACCTATATCTGAAATGCCTTTCGACACCTATTTTTGAAATGCCTATCGGAAACTACATCTGAAATGCCTATCAGCACCTATATTTGAAATGCCAATCGGCAACCATATCTGGAATGCCTATCGGCACCTATATTTGAAATGCCTATCGGCTTCTATATCTGAAATGCCTATCGGCACCTATTTTTAAAATGCCAATCGGCAACTATATCTGAAATGCCTATCGGCACCTATATCTGAAATGCCTATCGACACCTATATCTGAAATGCCTATTGACACCTATATCTGAAATGTCTATCGACACCTATATCTAAAATGCCTATCGAAACCTATATCTGAAATGCCTATCGACACCTATATCTGAAATGCCTATCGACACCTATTTTTGAAATGCCTATCGGAAACTACATCTAAAATGCCTATCAGCACCTATATTTGAAATGCCTATCGGCAACCATATCTGGAATGCCTATCGGCACCTATATTTGAAATGCCTATCGGCCTCTATATCTGAACTGCCTATCGGCACCTATTTTTAAAATGCCAATCGGCAACTATATCTGAAATGCCTATCGGCACCTATATCTGAAATGCCTATCGACACCTATATCTGAAATGCCTATCGACACCTATATCTGAAATGCCTATCGACACCTATATCTGAAATGCCTATCGACACCTATATCTGAAATGCCCATCGACACCTATATCCGAAATGCCTATCGACACCTATATCTGAAATGCCTATCGACACCTATATCTGAAATGCCTATCGACACCTATTTTTGAAATGCCTATCGGAAACTACATCTGAAATGCCTATCAGCACCTATATTTGAAATGCCTTTCGGCAACCATATCTGGAATGCCTATCGGCACCTATATTTGAAATGCCTATCGGCTTCTATATCTGAAATGCCTATCGGCACCTATTTTTAAAATGCCAATCGGCAACTATATCTGAAATGCCTATCGGCACCTATATCTGAAATGCCCATCGACACCTATATCTGAAATGCCTATCGACACCTATATCTGAAATGCCTATCGACACCTATATCTGAAATGCCTATCGACACCTATATCTGAAATGCCTATCGACACCTATATCTGAAATGCCTATCGACACGTATATCTGAAATGCCTATCGACACCTATATCTGAAATGCCTATCGACACCTATTTTTGAAATGCCTATCGGAAACTACATCTGAAATGCCTATCAGCACCTATATTTGAAATGCCTATCGGCAACCATATCTGGAATGCCTATCGGCACCTATATTTTAAATGCCTATCGGCTTCTATATCTGAAATGCCTATCGGCACCTATATCTGAAATGCCTATCGGCACCTATATCTGAAATGCCTATCGACACCTATATCTGAAATGCCTATCGACACCTATATCTGAAATGCCTATCGACACCTATATCTGAAATGCCTATCGACACCTATATCTGAAATGCCTATCGACACCTATATCTGAAATGCCTATCGACACCTATTTTTGAAATGCCTATCGGAAACTACATCTGAAATGCCTATCAGCACCTATATTTGAAATGCCTATCGGCAACCATATCTGAAATGCCTATAGGCACCTATATTTGAAATGCCTATCGGCTTCTATATCTGAAAGGTCTATCGGCACCTATTTTTAAAATGCCAATCGGCAACTATATCTGAAATTCCTATCGGCACCTATATCTGAAATGCCTATCGACACCTATATCTGAAATGCCAATCGACACCTATATCTGAAATGCCTATCGACACCTATATCTGAAATGCCTATCGACACCTATATCTGAAATGCCTATCGACACCTATATCTGAGATTCCTATCGACACCTATATCTGAAATGCCTATCGACACCTATATCTGAAATGCCTATCGACACCTATATCTGAAATGCCTATCGACACCTATATCTGAAATGCCTATCGACACCTATATCTGAAATGCCTATCGACACCTATTTTTGAAATGCCTATCGGAAACTACATCTGAAATGCCTATCAGCACCTATATTTGAAATGCCTATCGGCAACCATATCTGGAATGCCTATCGGCACCTATACTTGAGATGCCTATCGGCTTCTATATCTGAAATGCCTATCGGCACCTATTTTTAAAATGCCAATCGGCAACTATATCTGAAATGCCTATCGGCACCTATATCTGAAATGCCTATCGGCACCTATATCTGAAATGCCTATCGACACCTATATCTGAATTGCCTATCGACACCTATATCTGAAATGCCTATCGACACCTATATCTGAAATGCCTATCGACACCTATATCTGAAATGCCTATCGACACCTATATCTGAAATGCCTATCGACACCTATATCTGAAATGCCTATCGACACCTATATCTGAAATGCCTATCGACACCTATTTTTGAAATGCCTATCGGAAACTACATCTGAAATGCCTATCAGCACCTATATTTGAAATGCCTATCGGCAACCATATCTGGAATGCCTATCGGCACCTATATTTGAAATGCCTATCGGCTTCTATATCTGAAATGCCTATCGGCACCTATTTTTAAAATGCCAATCGGCAACTATATCTGAAATGCCTATCGGCACCTATATCTGAAATGCCTATCGACACCTATATCTGAAATGCCTATCGACACCTATATCTGAAATGCCTATCGACACCTATATCTGAAATGCCTATCGACACCTATATCTGAAATGCCTATCGACACCTATATCTGATATGCCTATCGACACCTATATCTGAAATGCCTATCGACACCTATATCTGAAATGCCTATCGACACCTATATCTGAAATGCCTATCGACACCTATTTTTGAAATGCCTATCGGAAACTACATCTGAAATGCCTATCAGCACCCATATTTGAAATGCCTATCGGCAACCATATCTGGAATACCTATCGGCACCTATATTTAAAATGCCTATCGGCTTCTATATCTGAAATGCCTATCGGCACCTATTTTTAAAATGCCAATCGGCAACTATATCTGAAATGCCTATCGGCACCTATATCTGAAATGCCTATCGACACCTATATCTGAAATGCCTATCGACACCTATATCTGAAATGCCTATCGACACCTATATCTGAAATGCCTATCGACACCTATATCTGAAATGCCTATCGACACCTATATCTGAAATGCCTATCGACACCTATATCTGAAATGCCTATCGACACCTATATCTGAAATGCCTATCGACACCTATTTTTGAAATGCCTATCGGAAACTACATCTGAAATGCCTATCAGCACTTATATTTGAAATTACTATCGGCAACCATATCTGGAATGCCTATCGGCACCTATATTTGAAATGCCTATCGGCTTCTATATCTGAAATGCCTATCGGCACCTCTTTTTAAAATGCCAATCGGCAACTATATCTGAAATGCCTATCGGCACCTATATCTGAAATGCCTATCGACACCTATATCTGAAATGCCTATCGACACCTATATCTGAAATGCCTATCGACAACTATATCTGAAATGCCTATCGACACCTATATCTGAAATGCCTATCGACACCTATATTTGAAATGCCTATCGATACCTATATCTGAAATGCCTATCGACACCTATATCTGAAATGCCTTTCGACACCTATTTTTGAAATGCCTATCGGAAACTACATCTGAAATGCCTATCAGCACCTATATTTGAAATGCCAATCGGCAACCATATCTGGAATGCCTATCGGCACCTATATTTGAAATGCCTATCGGCTTCTATATCTGAAATGCCTATCGGCACCTATTTTTAAAATGCCAATCGGCAACTATATCTGAAATGCCTATCGGCACCTATATCTGAAATGCCTATCGACACCTATATCTGAAAAGCCTATCGACACCTATATCTGAAATGCCTATCGACACCTATATCTGAAATGCCTATCGACACCTATATCTGAAATGCCTATCGACACCTATATCTGAAATGTCTATCGACACCTATATCAGAAATGCCTATCGATACCTATATCTGAAATGCCTATCGACACCTATATCTGAAATGCCTATCGACACCTATTTTTGAAATGCCTATCGGAAACTACATCTGAAATGCCTATCAGCACCTATATTTGAAATGCCTATCGGCAACCATATCTGGAATGCCTATCGGCACCTATATTTGAAATGCCTATCGGCTTCTATATCTGAAATGCCTATCGGCACCTATTTTTAAAATGCCAATCGGCAACTATATCTGAAATGCCTATCAGCACCTATATCTGAAATGCCTATCGACACCTATATCTGAAATGCCTATCGACACCTATATCTGAAATGCCTATCGACACCTATATCTGAAATGCCTATCGACACCTATATCTGAAATGCCTATCGACACCTATATCCGAAATGCCTATCGACACCTATATCTGAAATGCCTATCGACACCTATATCTGAAATGCCTATCGACACCTATTTTTGAAATGCCTATCGGAAACTACATCTGAAATGCCTATCAGCACCTATATTTGAAATGCCTATCGGCAACCATATCTGGAATGCCTATCGGCACCTATATTTTAAATGCCTATCGGCTTCTATATCTGAAATGCCTATCGGCACCTATTTTTAAAATGCCAATCGGCAACTATATCTGAAATGCCTATCGGCACCTATATCTGAAATGCCTATCGACACCTATATCTGAAATGCCTATCGACACCTATATCTGAAATGCCTATCGACACCTATATCTGAAATGCCTATCGACACCTATATCTGAAATGCCTATCGACACCTATATCTGAAATGCCTATCGACACCTATATCTGAAATGCCTATCGACACCTATATCTGAAATGCCTATCGACACCTATATCTGAAATGCCTATCGACACCTATTTTTGAAATGCCTATCGGAAACTACATCTGAAATGCCTGTCAGCACCTATATTTGAAATGCCGATCGGCAACCATATCTGGAATGCCTGTCGGCACCTATATTTGAAATGCCTATCGGCAACCATATCTGGAATGCCTATCGTCACCTATATTTGAAATGCCTATCGGCTTCTATATCTGAAATGCCTATCGGCACCTATTTTTAAAATGCCAATCGGCAACTATATCTGAAATGCCTATCGGCACCTATATCTGAAATGCCTATCGACACACCTATATCTGTAATGCCTATCGAAACCTATATCTGAAATGCCTATCGACACCTATATCTGAAATGCCTATCGACACCTATATCTGAAATGCCTATCGACACCTATATCTGAAATGCGTATCGACACCTATATCTGAAATGCCTATCGACACCTATATCTGAAATGCCTATCGACACCTATTTTTGAAATGCCTATCGGAAACTACATCTGAAATGCCTATCAGCACCTATATTTGAAATGCCTATCGGCAACTATATCTGGAATGCCTATCGGCACCTATATTTGAAATGCCTATCGGTTTCTATATCTGAAATGCCTATCGGCACCTATTTTTAAAATGCCAATCGGCAACTATATCTGAAATGCCTATCAGCACCTATATCTGAAATGCCTATCGACACCTATATCTGAAATGCCTATCGACACCTATATCTGAAATGCTTATCGACACCCATATCTGAAATGCCTATCGACACCTATATCTGAAATGCCTATCGACACCTATATCTGATATGCCTATCGACACCTATATCTGAAATGCCTATCGACACCTATATCTGAAATGCCTATCGACACCTATATCTGAAATGCCTATCGACACCTATTTTTGAAATGCCTATCGGAAACTACATCTGAAATGCCTATCAGCACCTATATTTGAAATGCCTATCGGCAACCATATCTGGAATGCCTATCGGCACCTATTTTTAAAATGCCAATCGGCAACTATATCTGAAATGCCTATCGGCACCTATATCTGAAATGCCTATCGACACCTATATCTGAAATGCCTATCGACACCTATATCTGAAATGCCTATCGACACCTATATCTGAAATGCCTATCGACACCTATATCTGAAATGCCTATCGACACCTATATCTGATATGCCTATCGACACCTATATCTGAAATGCCTATCGACACCTATATCTGAAATGCCTATCGACACCTATATCTGAAATGCCTATCGACACCTATTTTTGAAATGCCTATCGGAAACTACATCTGAAATGCCTATCAGCACCCATATTTGAAATGCCTATCGGCAACCATATCTGGAATACCTATCGGCACCTATATTTAAAATGCCTATCGGCTTCTATATCTGAAATGCCTATCGGCACCTATTTTTAAAATGCCAATCGGCAACTATATCTGAAATGCCTATCGGCACCTATATCTGAAATGCCTATCGACACCTATATCTGAAATGCCTATCGACACCTATATCTGAAATGCCTATCGACACCTATATCTGAAATGCCTATCGACACCTATATCTGAAATGCCTATCGACACCTATATCTGAAATGCCTATCGACACCTATATCTGAAATGCCTATCGACACCTATATCTGAAATGCCTATCGACACCTATTTTTGAAATGCCTATCGGAAACTACATCTGAAATGCCTATCAGCACTTATATTTGAAATTACTATCGGCAACCATATCTGGAATGCCTATCGGCACCTATATTTGAAATGCCTATCGGCTTCTATATCTGAAATGCCTATCGGCACCTCTTTTTAAAATGCCAATCGGCAACTATATCTGAAATGCCTATCGGCACCTATATCTGAAATGCCTATCGACACCTATATCTGAAATGCCTATCGACACCTATATCTGAAATGCCTATCGACAACTATATCTGAAATGCCTATCGACACCTATATCTGAAATGCCTATCGACACCTATATTTGAAATGCCTATCGATACCTATATCTGAAATGCCTATCGACACCTATATCTGAAATGCCTTTCGACACCTATTTTTGAAATGCCTATCGGAAACTACATCTGAAATGCCTATCAGCACCTATATTTGAAATGCCAATCGGCAACCATATCTGGAATGCCTATCGGCACCTATATTTGAAATGCCTATCGGCTTCTATATCTGAAATGCCTATCGGCACCTATTTTTAAAATGCCAATCGGCAACTATATCTGAAATGCCTATCGGCACCTATATCTGAAATGCCTATCGACACCTATATCTGAAAAGCCTATCGACACCTATATCTGAAATGCCTATCGACACCTATATCTGAAATGCCTATCGACACCTATATCTGAAATGCCTATCGACACCTATATCTGAAATGTCTATCGACACCTATATCAGAAATGCCTATCGATACCTATATCTGAAATGCCTATCGACACCTATATCTGAAATGCCTATCGACACCTATTTTTGAAATGCCTATCGGAAACTACATCTGAAATGCCTATCAGCACCTATATTTGAAATGCCTATCGGCAACCATATCTGGAATGCCTATCGGCACCTATATTTGAAATGCCTATCGGCTTCTATATCTGAAATGCCTATCGGCACCTATTTTTAAAATGCCAATCGGCAACTATATCTGAAATGCCTATCAGCACCTATATCTGAAATGCCTATCGACACCTATATCTGAAATGCCTATCGACACCTATATCTGAAATGCCTATCGACACCTATATCTGAAATGCCTATCGACACCTATATCTGAAATGCCTATCGACACCTATATCCGAAATGCCTATCGACACCTATATCTGAAATGCCTATCGACACCTATATCTGAAATGCCTATCGACACCTATTTTTGAAATGCCTATCGGAAACTACATCTGAAATGCCTATCAGCACCTATATTTGAAATGCCTATCGGCAACCATATCTGGAATGCCTATCGGCACCTATATTTTAAATGCCTATCGGCTTCTATATCTGAAATGCCTATCGGCACCTATTTTTAAAATGCCAATCGGCACTATATCTGAAATGCCTATCGGCACCTATATCTGAAATGCCTATCGACACCTATATCTGAAATGCCTATCGACACCTATATCTGAAATGCCTATCGACACCTATATCTGAAATGCCTATCGACACCTATATCTGAAATGCCTATCGACACCTATATCTGAAATGCCTATCGACACCTATATCTGAAATGCCTATCGACACCTATATCTGAAATGCCTATCGACACCTATATCTGAAATGCCTATCGACACCTATTTTTGAAATGCCTATCGGAAACTACATCTGAAATGCCTGTCAGCACCTATATTTGAAATGCCGATCGGCAACCATATCTGGAATGCCTGTCGGCACCTATATTTGAAATGCCTATCGGCAACCATATCTGGAATGCCTATCGTCACCTATATTTGAAATGCCTATCGGCTTCTATATCTGAAATGCCTATCGGCACCTATTTTTAAAATGCCAATCGGCAACTATATCTGAAATGCCTATCGGCACCTATATCTGAAATGCCTATCGACACACCTATATCTGTAATGCCTATCGAAACCTATATCTGAAATGCCTATCGACACCTATATCTGAAATGCCTATCGACACCTATATCTGAAATGCCTATCGACACCTATATCTGAAATGCGTATCGACACCTATATCTGAAATGCCTATCGACACCTATATCTGAAATGCCTATCGACACCTATTTTTGAAATGCCTATCGGAAACTACATCTGAAATGCCTATCAGCACCTATATTTGAAATGCCTATCGGCAACTATATCTGGAATGCCTATCGGCACCTATATTTGAAATGCCTATCGGTTTCTATATCTGAAATGCCTATCGGCACCTATTTTTAAAATGCCAATCGGCAACTATATCTGAAATGCCTATCAGCACCTATATCTGAAATGCCTATCGACACCTATATCTGAAATGCCTATCGACACCTATATCTGAAATGCTTATCGACACCCATATCTGAAATGCCTATCGACACCTATATCTGAAATGCCTATCGACACCTATATCTGATATGCCTATCGACACCTATATCTGAAATGCCTATCGACACCTATATCTGAAATGCCTATCGACACCTATATCTGAAATGCCTATCGACACCTATTTTTGAAATGCCTATCGGAAACTACATCTGAAATGCCTATCAGCACCTATATTTGAAATGCCTATCGGCAACCATATCTGGAATGCCTATCGGCACCTATATTTGAAATGCCTATCGGCTTCTATATCTGAAATGCCTATCGGCACCTATTTTTAAAATGCCAATCGGCAACTATATCTGAAATGCCTATCGGCACCTATATCTGAAATGCCTATCGACACCTATATCTGAAATGCCTATCGACACCTATATCTGAAATGCCTATCGACACCTATATCTGAAATGCCTATCGACACCTATATCTGAAATGCCTATCAGCACCTATATTTGAAATGCCTATCGCAACCATATCTGGAATGCCTATCGGCACCTATATTTGAAATGCCTATCGGCTTCTATATCTGAAATGCCTATCGGCACCTATTTTTAAAATGCCAATCGGCAAATATATCTGAAATGCCTATCGGCACCTATATCTGAAATGCCTATCGACACCTATATCTGAAATGCCTATCGACACCTATATCTGAAATGCCTATCGACACCTATATCTGAAATGCCTATCGACACCTATATCTGAAATGCCTATCGACACCTATATCTGAAATGCCTATCGACACCTATATCTGAAATGCCTATCGACACCTATATCTGAAATGCCTATCGCCACCTATATCTGAAATGCCTATCGACACCTATTTTTGAAATGCCTATCGGAAACTACATCTGAAATGCCTATCAGCACCTATATTTGAAATGCCTATCGGCAACCATATCTGGAATGCCTATCGGCACCTATATCTGAAATGCCTATCGACACCTATATCTGAAATGCCTATCGACACCTATATCTGAAATGCCTATCGACACCTATATCTGAAAATGCCTATCGACACCTATATCTGAAATGCCTATCGACACCTATATCTGAAATGCCTATCGACACCTATTTTTGAAATGCCTATCGGAAACTACATCTTTAATGCCTATCAGCACCTATATTTGAAATGCCTATCGGCAACCATATCTGGAATGCCTATCGGCACCTATATTTGAAATGCCTATCGGCTTCTATATCTGAAATGCCTATCGGCACCAATTTTTAAAATGCCAATCGGCAACTATATCTGAAATGCCTATCGGCACCTATATCTGAAATGCCTATCGACACCTATATCTGAAATGCCTATCGACACCTATATCTGAAATGCCTATCGACACCTATATCTGAAATGCCTATCGACACCTATATCTGAAATGCCTATCGACACCTATATCTGAAATGATTATCGACACCTATATCTGAAATGCCTATCGACACCTATATCTGAAATGCCTATCGACACCTATTTTTGAAATGCCTATCGGAAACTACATCTGAAATGCCTATCAGCACCTATATTTGAAATGCCTATCGGCAACCATATCTGGAATGCCTATCGGCACCTATATTTGAGATGCCTATCGGCTTCTATATCTGAAATGCCTATCGGCACCTATTTTTAAAATGCCAATCGGCAACTATATCTGAAATGCCTATCGGCACCTATATCTGAAATGCCTATCGGCACCTATATCTGAAATGCCTATCGACACCTATATCTGAAATGCCTATCGACACCTATATCTGAAATGCCTATCGACACCTATATCTGAAATGCCTATCGACACCTATATCTAAAATGCCTATCGACACCTATATCTGAAATGCCTATCGACACCTATATCTGAAATGCCTATCGACACCTATATCTGAAATGCCTATCGACACCTATTTTTGAAATGCCTATCGGAAACTACATCTGAAATGCCTATCAGCACCTATATTTGAAATGCCTATCGGCAACCATATCTGGAATGCCTATCGGCACCTATATTTGAAATGCCTATCGGCTTCTATATCTGAAAGGTCTATCGGCACCTATTTTTAAAATGCCAATCGGCAACTATATCTGAAATGCCTATCGGCACCTATATCTGAAATGCCTATCGACACCTATATCTGAAATGCCTATCGACACCTATATCTGAAATGCCTATCGACACCTATATCTGAAATGCCTATCGACACCTATATCTGAAATGCCTATCGACACCTATATCTGAAATGCCTCTCGACACCTATATCTGAAATGCCTATCGACACCTATATCTGAAATGCCTATCGACACCAATATCTGAAATGCCTATCGACACCTATTTTTGAAATGCCTATCGGAAACTACATCTGAAATGCCTATCAGCACCTATATTTAAATGCCTATCGGCAACCATATCTGGAATGCCTATCGGCACCTATATTTGAAATGCCTATCGGCTTCTATATCTGAAATGCCTATCGGCACCTATTTTTAAAATGCCAATCGGCAACTATATCTGAAATGCCTATCGGCACCTATATCTGAAATGCCTATCGACACCTATATCTGAAATGCCTATCGACACCTATATCTGAAATGCCTATCGACACCTATATCTGAAATGCCTATCGACACCTATATCTGAAATGCCTATCGACACCTATATCTGAAATGCCTATCGACACCTATATCTGAAATGCCTATCGACACCTATATTTGAAATGCCTATCGACACCTATATCTGAAATGCCTATCGACACCTATTTTTGAAATGCCTATCGGAAACTACATCTGAAATGCCTATCAGCACCTATATTTGAAATCCCTATCGGCAACCATATCTGGAATGCCTATCGGCACCTATATTTGAAATGCCTATCGGCTTCTATATCTGAAATGCCTATCGACACCTATATCTGAAATGCCTATCGACACCTTTATCTGAAATGCCTATCGACACCTATATCTGAAATGCCTATCGACACCTATATCTGAAATGCCTATCGACACCTATATCTGAAATGATTATCGACACCTATATCTGAAATGCCTATCGACACCTATATCTGAAATGCCTATCGACACCTATTTTTGAAATGCCTATCGGAAACTACATCTGAAATGCCTATCAGCACCTATATTTGAAATGCCTATCGGCAACCATATCTGGAATGCCTATCGGCACCTATATTTGAGATGCCTATCGGCTTCTATATCTAAAATGCCTATCGGCACCTATTTTTAAAATGCCAATCGGCAACTATATCTGAAATGCCTATCGGCACCTATATCTGAAATGCCTATCGGCACCTATATCTGAAATGCCTATCGACACCTATATCTGAAGTGCCTATCGACACCTATATCTGAAATGCCTATCGACACCTATATCTGAAATGCCTATCGACACCTATATCTGAAATGCCTATCGACACCTATATCTGAAATGCCTATCGACACCTATATCTGAAATGCCTATCGACACCTATATCTGAAATGCCTATCGACACCTATTTTGAAATGTCTATCGGAAACTACATCTGAAATGCCTATCAGCACCTATATTTGAAATGCCTATCGGCAACCATATCTGGAATGCCTATCGGCACCTATATTTGAAATGCCTATCGGCTTCTATATCTGAAATGCCTATCGGCACCTATTTTTAAAATGCCAATCGGCAACTATATCTGAAATGCCTATCGGCACCTATATCTGAAATGCCTATCGACACCTATATCTGAAATGCCTATCGACGCCTATATCTGAAATGCCTATCGACACCTATATCTGAAATGCCTATCGACACCTATATCTGATATGCCTATCGACACCTATATCTGAAATGCCTATCGACACCTATATCTGAAATGCCTATCGACACCTATTTTGAAATGCCTATCGGAAACTACATCTGAAATGCCTATCAGCACCTATATTTGAAATGCCTATCGGCAACCATATCTGGAATGCCTATCGGCACCTATATTTGAAATGCCTATCGGCTTCTATATCTGAAATGCCTATCGGCACCTATTTTTAAAATGCCAATCGGCAACTATATCTGAAATGCCTATCGGCACCTATATCTGAAATGCCTATCGACACCTATATCTGAAATGCCTATCGACACCTATATCTGAAATGCCTATCGACACCTATATCTGAAATGCCTATCGACACCTATATCTGAAATGCCTATCGACACCTATATCTGAAATGCCTATCGACACCTATATCTGAAATGCCTATCGACACCTATATCTGAAATGCCTATCGACACCTATTTTTGAAATGCCTATCGGAAACTACATCTGAAATGCCTATCAGCACTTATATTTGAAATTACTATCGGCAACCATATCTGGAATGCCTATCGGCACCTATATTTGAAATGCCTATCGGCTTCTATATCTGATATGCCTATCGGCACCTATTTTTAAAATGCCAATCGGCAACTATATCTGAAATGCCTATCGGCACCTATATCTGAAATGCCTATCGACACCTATATCTGAAATGCCTATCGACACCTATATCTGAAATGCCTATTGACAACTATATCTGAAATGCCTATCGACACCTATATCTGAAATGCCTATCGACACCTATATCTGAAATGCCTATCGACACCTATATCTGAAATGCCTATCGACACCTATTTTTGAAATGCCTATCGGAAACTACATCTGAAATGCCTATCAGCACCTATATTTGAAATGCCTATCGGCAACCATATCTGGAATGCCTATCGGCACCTATATTTGAAATGCCTATCGGCTTCTATATCTGAAATGCCTATCGGCACCTATTTTTAAAATGCCAATCGGCAACTATATCTGAAATGCCTATCGGCACCTATATCTGAAATGCCTATCGACACCTATATCTGAAATGCCTATCGACACCTATATCTGAAATGCCTATCGACACCTATATCTGAAATGCCTATCGACACCTATATCTGAAATGCCTATCGACACCTATATCTGAAATGCCTATCGACACCTATATCTGAAATGCCTATCGACACCTATATCTGAAATGCCTATCGACACCTATTTTGAAATGCCTATCGGAAACTACATCTGAAATGCCTATCAGCACTTATATTTGAAATTACTATCGGCAACCATATCTGGAATGCCTATCGGCACCTATATTTGAAATGCCTATCGGCTTCTATATCTGAAATGCCTATCGGCACCTATTTTTAAAATGCCAATCGGCAACTATATCTGAAATGCCTATCGGCACCTATATCTGAAATGCCTATCGACACCTATAACTGAAATGCCTATCGACACCTATATCTGAAATGCCTATCGACAACTATATCTGAAATGCCTATCGACACCTATATCTGAAATGCCTATCGACACCTATATCTGAAATGCCTATCGACACTTATATCTGAAATGCCTATCGACACCTATATCTGAAATGCCTTTCGACACCTATTTTTGAAATGCCTATCGGAAACTACATCTGAAATGCCTATCAGCACCTATATTTGAAATGCCAATCGGCAACCATATCTGGAATGCCTATCGGCACCTATATTTGAAATGCCTATCGGCTTCTATATCTGAAATGCCTATCGGCACCTATTTTTAAAATGCCAATCGGCAACTATATCTGAAATGCCTATCGGCACCTATATCTGAAATGCCTATCGACACCTATATCTGAAATGCCTATTGACACCTATATCTGAAATGTCTATCGACACCTATATCTAAAATGCCTATCGAAACCTATATCTGAAATGCCTATCGACACCTATATCTGAAATGCCTATCGACACCTATTTTTGAAATGCCTATCGGAAACTACATCTGAAATGCCTATCAGCACCTATATTTGAAATGCCTATCGGCAACCATATCTGGAATGCCTATCGGCACCTATATTTGAAATGCCTATCGGCTTCTATATCTGAAATGCCTATCGGCACCTATTTTTAAAATGCCAATCGGCAACTATATCTGAAATGCCTATCGGCACCTATATCTGAAATGCCTATCGGCACCTATATCTGAAATGCCTATCGACACCTATATCTGAAATGCCTATCGACACCTATATCTGAAATGCCTATCGACACCTATATCTGAAATGCCTATCGACACCTATATCTGAAATGCCTATCGACACCTATATCTGAAATGCCTATCGACACCTATATCTGAAATGCCTATCGACACCTATATCTGAAATGCCTATCGACACCTATTTTTGAAATGTCTATCGGAAACTACATCTGAAATGCCTATCAGCACCTATATTTGAAATGCCTATCGGCAACCATATCTGGAATGCCTATCGGCACCTATATTTGAAATGCCTATCGGCTTCTATATCTGAAATGCCTATCGGCACCTATTTTTAAAATGCCAATCGGCAACTATATCTGAAATGCCTATCGGCACCTATATCTGAAATGCCTATCGACACCTATATCTGAAATGCCTATCGACGCCTATATCTGAAATGCCTATCGACACCTATATCTGAAATGCCTATCGACACCTATATCTGAAATGCCTATCGACACCTATATCTGATATGCCTATCGACACCTATATCTGAAATGCCTATCGACACCTATATCTGAAATGCCTATCGACACCTATTTTTGAAATGCCTATCGGAAACTACATCTGAAATGCCTATCAGCACCTATATTTGAAATGCCTATCGGCAACCATATCTGGAATGCCTATCGGCACCTATATTTGAAATGCCTATCGGCTTCTATATCTGAAATGCCTATCGGCACCTATTTTTAAAATGCCAATCGGCAACTATATCTGAAATGCCTATCGGCACCTATATCTGAAATGCCTATCGACACCTATATCTGAAATGCCTATCGACACCTATATCTGAAATGCCTATCGACACCTATATCTGAAATGCCTATCGACACCTATATCTGAAATGCCTATCGACACCTATATCTGAAATGCCTATCGACACCTATATCTGAAATGCCTATCGACACCTATATCTGAAATGCCTATCGACACCTATTTTTGAAATGCCTATCGGAAACTACATCTGAAATGCCTATCAGCACTTATATTTGAAATTACTATCGGCAACCATATCTGGAATGCCTATCGGCACCTATATTTGAAATGCCTATCGGCTTCTATATCTGATATGCCTATCGGCACCTATTTTTAAAATGCCAATCGGCAACTATATCTGAAATGCCTATCGGCACCTATATCTGAAATGCCTATCGACACCTATATCTGAAATGCCTATCGACACCTATATCTGAAATGCCTATTGACAACTATATCTGAAATGCCTATCGACACCTATATCTGAAATGCCTATCGACACCTATATCTGAAATGCCTATCGACACCTATATCTGAAATGCCTATCGACACCTATTTTTGAAATGCCTATCGGAAACTACATCTGAAATGCCTATCAGCACCTATATTTGAAATGCCTATCGGCAACCATATCTGGAATGCCTATCGGCACCTATATTTGAAATGCCTATCGGCTTCTATATCTGAAATGCCTATCGGCACCTATTTTTAAAATGCCAATCGGCAACTATATCTGAAATGCCTATCGGCACCTATATCTGAAATGCCTATCGACACCTATATCTGAAATGCCTATCGACACCTATATCTGAAATGCCTATCGACACCTATATCTGAAATGCCTATCGACACCTATATCTGAAATGCCTATCGACACCTATATCTGAAATGCCTATCGACACCTATATCTGAAATGCCTATCGACACCTATATCTGAAATGCCTATCGACACCTATTTTTGAAATGCCTATCGGAAACTACATCTGAAATGCCTATCAGCACTTATATTTGAAATTACTATCGGCAACCATATCTGGAATGCCTATCGGCACCTATATTTGAAATGCCTATCGGCTTCTATATCTGAAATGCCTATCGGCACCTATTTTTAAAATGCCAATCGGCAACTATATCTGAAATGCCTATCGGCACCTATATCTGAAATGCCTATCGACACCTATATCTGAAATGCCTATCGACACCTATATCTGAAATGCCTATCGACAACTATATCTGAAATGCCTATCGACACCTATATCTGAAATGCCTATCGACACCTATATCTGAAATGCCTATCGACACCTATATCTGAAATGCCTATCGACACCTATATCTGAAATGCCTTTCGACACCTATTTTTGAAATGCCTATCGGAAACTACATCTGAAATGCCTATCAGCACCTATATTTGAAATGCCAATCGGCAACCATATCTGGAATGCCTATCGGCACCTATATTTGAAATGCCTATCGGCTTCTATATCTGAAATGCCTATCGGCACCTATTTTTAAAATGCCAATCGGCAACTATATCTGAAATGCCTATCGGCACCTATATCTGAAATGCCTATCGACACCTATATCTGAAATGCCTATTGACACCTATATCTGAAATGTCTATCGACACCTATATCTAAAATGCCTATCGAAACCTATATCTGAAATGCCTATCGACACCTATATCTGAAATGCCTATCGACACCTATTTTTGAAATGCCTATCGGAAACTACATCTGAAATGCCTATCAGCACCTATATTTGAAATGCCTATCGGCAACCATATCTGGAATGCCTATCGGCACCTATATTTGAAATGCCTATCGGCTTCTATATCTGAAATGCCTATCGGCACCTATTTTTAAAATGCCAATCGGCAACTATATCTGAAATGCCTATCGGCACCTATATCTGAAATGCCTATCGACACCTATATCTGAAATGCCTATCGACACCTATATCTGAAATGCCTATCGACACCTATATCTGAAATGCCTATCGACACCTATATCTGAAATGCCCATCGACACCTATATCCGAAATGCCTATCGACACCTATATCTGAAATGCCTATCGACACCTATATCTGAAATGCCTATCGACACCTATTTTTGAAATGCCTATCGGAAACTACATCTGAAATGCCTATCAGCACCTATATTTGAAATGCCTTTCGGCAACCATATCTGGAATGCCTATCGGCACCTATATTTGAAATGCCTATCGGCTTCTATATCTGAAATGCCTATCGGCACCTATTTTTAAAATGCCAATCGGCAACTATATCTGAAATGCCTATCGGCACCTATATCTGAAATGCCCATCGACACCTATATCTGAAATGCCTATCGACACCTATATCTGAAATGCCTATCGACACCTATATCTGAAATGCCTATCGACACCAATATCTGAAATGCCTATCGACACCTATATCTGAAATGCCTATCGACACGTATATCTGAAATGCCTATCGACACCTCTATCTGAAATGCCTATCGACACCTATTTTTGAAATGCCTATCGGAAACTACATCTGAAATGCCTATCAGCACCTATATTTGAAATGCCTATCGGCAACCATATCTGGAATGCCTATCGGCACCTATATTTTAAATGCCTATCGGCTTCTATATCTGAAATGCCTATCGGCACCTATATCTGAAATGCCTATCGGCACCTATATCTGAAATGCCTATCGACACCTATATCTGAAATGCCTATCGACACCTATATCTGAAATGCCTATCGACACCTATATCTGAAATGCCTATCGACACCTATATCTGAAATGCCTATCGACACCTATATCTGAAATGCCTATCGACACCTATTTTTGAAATGCCTATCGGAAACTACATCTGAAATGCCTATCAGCACCTATATTTGAAATGCCTATCGGCAACCATATCTGGAATGCCTATCGGCACCTATATTTGAAATGCCTATCGGCTTCTATATCTGAAAGGTCTATCGGCACCTATTTTTAAAATGCCAATCGGCAACTATATCTGAAATTCCTATCGGCACCTATATCTGAAATGCCTATCGACACCTATATCTGAAATGCCTATCGACACCTATATCTGAAATGCCTATCGACACCTATATCTGAAATGCCTATCGACACCTATATCTGAAATGCCTATCGACACCTATATCTGAAATGCCTATCGACACCTATATCTGAAATGCCTATCGACACCTATATCTGAAATGCCTATCGACACCTATATCTGAAATGCCTATCGACACCTATATCTGAAATGCCTATCGACACCTATATCTGAAATGCCTATCGACACCTATTTTTGAAATGCCTATCGGAAACTACATCTGAAATGCCTATCAGCACCTATATTTGAAATGCCTATCGGCAACCATATCTGGAATGCCTATCGGCACCTATACTTGAGATGCCTATCGGCTTCTATATCTGAAATGCCTATCGGCACCTATTTTTAAAATGCCAATCGGCAACTATATCTGAAATGCCTATCGGCACCTATATCTGAAATGCCTATCGGCACCTATATCTGAAATGCCTATCGACACCTATATCTGAAATGCCTATCGACACCTATATCTGAAATGCCTATCGACACCTATATCTGAAATGCCTATCGACACCTATATCTGAAATGCCTATCGACACCTATATCTGAAATGCCTATCGACACCTATATCTGAAATGCCTATCGACACCTATATCTGAAATGCCTATCGACACCTATTTTTGAAATGCCTATCGGAAACTACATCTGAAATGCCTATCAGCACCTATATTTGAAATGCCTATCGGCAACCATATCTAGAATGCCTATCGGCACCTATATTTGAAATGCCTATCGGCTTCTATATCTGAAATGCCTATCGGCACCTATTTTTAAAATGCCAATCGGCAACTATATCTGAAATGCCTATCGGCACCTATATCTGAAATGCCTATCGACACCTATATCTGAAATGCCTATCGACACCTATATCTGAAATGCCTATCGACACCTATATCTGAAATGCCTATCAGCACTTATATTTGAAATTACTATCGGCAACCATATCTGGAATGCCTATCGGCACCTATATTTGAAATGCCTATCGGCTTCTATATCTGAAATGCCTATCGGCACCTATTTTTAAAATGCCAATCGGCAACTATATCTGAAATGCCTATCGGCACCTATATCTGAAATGCCTATCGACACCTATATCTGAAATGCCTATCGACACCTATATCTGAAATGCCTATCGACAACTATATCTGAAATGCCTATCGACACCTATATCTGAAATGCCTATCGACACCTATATCTGAAATGCCTATCGACACCTATATCTGAAATGCCTATCGACACCTATATCTGAAATGCCTTTCGACACCTATTTTTGAAATGCCTATCGGAAACTACATCTGAAATGCCTATCAGCACCTATATTTGAAATGCCAATCGGCAACCATATCTGGAATGCCTATCGGCACCTATATTTGAAATGCCTATCGGCTTCTATATCTGAAATGCCTATCGGCACCTATTTTTAAAATGCCAATCGGCAACTATATCTGAAATGCCTATCGGCACCTATATCTGAAATGCCTATCGACACCTATATCTGAAATGCCTATTGACACCTATATCTGAAATGTCTATCGACACCTATATCTAAAATGCCTATCGAAACCTATATCTGAAATGCCTATCGACACCTATATCTGAAATGCCTATCGACACCTATTTTTGAAATGCCTATCGGAAACTACATCTGAAATGCCTATCAGCACCTATATTTGAAATGCCTATCGGCAACCATATCTGGAATGCCTATCGGCACCTATATTTGAAATGCCTATCGGCTTCTATATCTGAAATGCCTATCGGCACCTATTTTTAAAATGCCAATCGGCAACTATATCTGAAGTGCCTATCGGCACCTATATCTGAAATGCCTATCGACACCTATATCTGAAATGCCTATCGACACCTATATCTGAAATGCCTATCGACACCTATATCTGAAATGCCTATCGACACCTATTTTTGAAATGCCTATCGGAAACTACATCTGAAATGCCTATCAGCACCTATATTTGAAATGCCTTTCGGCAACCATATCTGGAATGCCTATCGGCACCTATATTTGAAATGCCTATCGGCTTCTATATCTGAAATGCCTATCGGCACCTATTTTTAAAATGCCAATCGGCAACTATATCTGAAATGCCTATCGGCACCTATATCTGAAATGCCCATCGACACCTATATCTGAAATGCCTATCGACACCTATATCTGAAATGCCTATCGACACCTATATCTGAAATGCCTATCGACACCAATATCTGAAATGCCTATCGACACCTATATCTGAAATGCCTATCGACACGTATATCTGAAATGCCTATCGACACCTCTATCTGAAATGCCTATCGACACCTATTTTTGAAATGCCTATCGGAAACTACATCTGAAATGCCTATCAGCACCTATATTTGAAATGCCTATCGGCAACCATATCTGGAATGCCTATCGGCACCTATATTTTAAATGCCTATCGGCTTCTATATCTGAAATGCCTATCGGCACCTATATCTGAAATGCCTATCGGCACCTATATCTGAAATGCCTATCGACACCTATATCTGAAATGCCTATCGACACCTATATCTGAAATGCCTATCGACACCTATATCTGAAATGCCTATCGACACCTATATCTGAAATGCCTATCGACACCTATATCTGAAATGCCTATCGACACCTATTTTTGAAATGCCTATCGGAAACTACATCTGAAATGCCTATCAGCACCTATATTTGAAATGCCTATCGGCAACCATATCTGGAATGCCTATCGGCACCTATATTTGAAATGCCTATCGGCTTCTATATCTGAAAGGTCTATCGGCACCTATTTTTAAAATGCCAATCGGCAACTATATCTGAAATTCCTATCGGCACCTATATCTGAAATGCCTATCGACACCTATATCTGAAATGCCTATCGACACCTATATCTGAAATGCCTATCGACACCTATATCTGAAATGCCTATCGACACCTATATCTGAAATGCCTATCGACACCTATATCTGAAATGCCTATCGACACCTATATCTGAAATGCCTATCGACACCTATATCTGAAATGCCTATCGACACCTATATCTGAAATGCCTATCGACACCTATATCTGAAATGCCTATCGACACCTATATCTGAAATGCCTATCGACACCTATTTTTGAAATGCCTATCGGAAACTACATCTGAAATGCCTATCAGCACCTATATTTGAAATGCCTATCGGCAACCATATCTGGAATGCCTATCGGCACCTATACTTGAGATGCCTATCGGCTTCTATATCTGAAATGCCTATCGGCACCTATTTTTAAAATGCCAATCGGCAACTATATCTGAAATGCCTATCGGCACCTATATCTGAAATGCCTATCGGCACCTATATCTGAAATGCCTATCGACACCTATATCTGAAATGCCTATCGACACCTATATCTGAAATGCCTATCGACACCTATATCTGAAATGCCTATCGACACCTATATCTGAAATGCCTATCGACACCTATATCTGAAATGCCTATCGACACCTATATCTGAAATGCCTATCGACACCTATATCTGAAATGCCTATCGACACCTATTTTTGAAATGCCTATCGGAAACTACATCTGAAATGCCTATCAGCACCTATATTTGAAATGCCTATCGGCAACCATATCTAGAATGCCTATCGGCACCTATATTTGAAATGCCTATCGGCTTCTATATCTGAAATGCCTATCGGCACCTATTTTTAAAATGCCAATCGGCAACTATATCTGAAATGCCTATCGGCACCTATATCTGAAATGCCTATCGACACCTATATCTGAAATGCCTATCGACACCTATATCTGAAATGCCTATCGACACCTATATCTGAAATGCCTATCGACACCTATATCTGAAATGCCTATCGACACCTATATCTGATATGCCTATCGACACCTATATCTGAAATGCCTATCGACACCTATATCTGAAATGCCTATCGACACCTATATCTGAAATGCCTATCGACACCTATTTTTGAAATGCCTATCGGAAACTACATCTGAAATGCCTATCAGCACCTATATTTGAAATGCCTATCGGCAACCATATCTGGAATACCTATCGGCACCTATATTTAAAATGCTTATCGGCTTCTATATCTGAAATGCCTATCGGCACCTATTTTTAAAATGCCAATCGGCAACTTTATCTGAAATGCCTATCGGCACCTATATCTGAAATGCCTATCGACACCTATATCTGAAATGCCTATCGACACCTATATCTGAAATGCCTATCGACACCTATATCTGAAATGCCTATCGACACCTATATCTGAAATGCCTATCGACACCTATATCTGAAATGCCTATCGACACCTATATCTGAAATGCCTATCGACACCTATTTTTGAAATGCCTATCGGAAACTACATCTGAAATGCCTATCAGCACTTATATTTGAAATTACTATCGGCAACCATATCTGGAATGCCTATCGGCACCTATATTTGAAATGCCTATCGGCTTCTATATCTGAAATGCCTATCGGCACCTCTTTTTAAAATGCCCATCGGCAACTATATCTGAAATGACTATCGGCACCTATATCTGAAATGCCTATCGACACCTATATCTGAAATGCCTATCGACACCTATATCTGAAATGCCTATCGACAACTATATCTGAAATGCCTATCGACACCTATATCTGAAATGCCTATCGACACCTATATCTGAAATGCCTATCGACACCTATATCTGAAATGCCTATCGACACCTATATCTGAAATGCCTTTCGACACCTATTTTTGAAATGCCTATCGGAAACTACATCTGAAATGCCTATCAGCACCTATATTTGAAATGCCTATCGGCAACCATATCTGGAATGCCTATCGGCACCTATATTTGAAATGCCTATCGGCTTCTATATCTGAAATGCCTATCGGCACCTAGTTTTAAAATGCCAATCGGCAACTATATCTGAAATGCCTATCAGCACCTATATCTGAAATGCCTATCGACACCTATATCTGAAATGCCTATCGACACCTATATCTGAAATGCCTATCGACACCTATATCTGAAATGCCTATCGACACCTATATCTGAAATGCCTATCGACACCTATATCCGAAATGCCTATCGACACCTATATCTGAAATGCCTATCGACACCTATATCTGAAATGCCTATCGACACCTATTTTTGAAATGCCTATCGGAAACTACATCTGAAATGCCTATCAGCACCTATATTTGAAATGCCTATCGGCAACCATATCTGGAATGCCTATCGGCACCTATATTTTAAATGCCTATCGGCTTCTATATCTGAAATGCCTATCGGCACCTATTTTTAAAATGCCAATCGGCAACTATATCTGAAATGCCTATCGGCACCTATATCTGAAATGCCTATCGACACCTATATCTGAAATGCCTATCGACACCTATATCTGAAATGCCTATCGACACCTATATCTGAAATGCCTATCGACACCTATATCTGAAATGCCTATCGACACCTATATCTGAAATGCCTATCGACACCTATATCTGAAATGCCTATCGACACCTATATCTGAAATGCCTATCGACACCTATATCTGAAATGCCTATCGACACCTATTTTTGAAATGCCTATCGGAAACTACATCTGAAATGCCTATCAGCACCTATATTTGAAATGCCGATCGGACACCATATCTGGAATGCCTGTCGGCACCTATATTTGAAATGCCTATCGGCAACCATATCTGGAATGCCTATCGGCACCTATATTTGAAATGCCTATCGGCTTCTATATCTGAAATGCCTATCGGCACCTATTTTTAAAATGCCAATCGGCAACTATATCTGAAATGCCTATCGGCACCTATATCTGAAATGCCTATCAACACACCTATATCTGTAATGCCTATCGAAACCTATATCTGAAATGCCTATCGACACCTATATCTGAAATGCCTATCGACACCTATATCTGAAATGCCTATCGACACCTATATCTGAAATGCGTATCGACACCTATATCTGAAATGCCTATCGACACCTATATCTGAAATGCCTATCGACACCTATTTTTGAAATGCCTATCGGAAACTACATCTGAAATGCCTATCAGCACCTATATTTGAAATGCCTATCGGCAACTATATCTGGAATGCCTATCGGCACCTATATTTGAAATGCCTATCGGTTTCTATATCTGAAATGCCTATCGGCACCTATTTTTAAAATGCCAATCGGCAACTATATCTGAAATGCCTATCAGCACCTATATCTGAAATGCCTATCGACACCTATATCTGAAATGCCTATCGACACCTATATCTGAAATGCCTATCGACACCTATATCTGAAATGCCTATCGACACCTATATCTGAAATGCCTATCGACACCTATATCTGATATGCCTATCGACACCTATATCTGAAATGCCTATCGACACCTATATCTGAAATGCCTATCGACACCTATATCTGAAATGCCTATCGACACCTATTTTTGAAATGCCTATCGGAAACTACATCTGAAATGCCTATCAGCACCTATATTTGAAATGCCTATCGGCAACCATATCTGGAATGCCTATCGGCACCTATATTTGAAATGCCTATCGGCTTCTATATCTGAAATGCCTATCGGCACCTATTTTTAAAATGCCAATCGGCAACTATATCTGAAATGCCTATCGGCACCTATATCTGAAATGCCTATCGACACCTATATCTGAAATGCCTATCGACACCTATATCTGAAATGCCTATCGACACCTATATCTGAAATGCCTATCGACACCTATATCTGAAATGCCTATCAGCACCTATATTTGAAATGCCTATCGGCAACCATATCTGGAATGCCTATCGGCACCTATATTTGAAATGCCTATCGGCTTCTATATCTGAAATGCCTATCGGCACCTATTTTTAAAATGCCAATCGGCAAATATATCTGAAATGCCTATCGGCACCTATATCTGAAATGCCTATCGACACCTATATCTGAAATGCCTATCGACACCTATATCTGAAATGCCTATCGACACCTATATCTGAAATGCCTATCGACACCTATATCTGAAATGCCTATCGACACCTATATCTGAAATGCCTATCGACACCTATATCTGAAATGCCTATCGACACCTATATCTGAAATGCCTATCGCCACCTATATCTGAAATGCCTATCGACACCTATTTTTGAAATGCCTATCGGAAACTACATCTGAAATGCCTATCAGCACCTATATTTGAAATGCCTATCGGCAACCATATCTGGAATGCCTATCGGCACCTATATCTGAAATGCCTATCGACACCTATATCTGAAATGCCTATCGACACCTATATCTGAAATGCCTATCGACACCTATTTTTGTAATGCCTATCGGAAACTTCATCTGAAATGCCTATCAGCACCTATATTTGAAATGCCTATCGGCAACCATATCTGGAATGCCTATCGGCACCTATATTTGAAATGCCTATCGGCTTCTTTATCTGAAATGCCTATCGGCACCTATTTTTAAAATGCCAATCGGCAACTATATCTGAAATGCCTATCGGCACCTATATCTGAAATGCCTATCGACACCTATATCTGAAATGCCTATCGACACCTATATCTGCAATGCCTATCGACACCTATATCTGAAATGCCTATCGACACCTATATCTGAAATGCCTATCGACACCTATATCTGAAATGCCTATCGACACCTATATCTGAAATGCCTATCGACACCTATTTTTGAAATGCCTATCGGAAACTACATCTGAAATGCCTATCAGCACTTATATTTGAAATTACTATCGGCAACCATATCTGGAATGCCTATCGGCACCTATATTTGAAATGCCTATCGGCTTCTATATCTGAAATGCCTATCGGCACCTATTTTTAAAATGCCAATCGGCAACTATATCTGAAATGCCTATCGGCACCTATATCTGAAATGCCTATCGACACCTATATCTGAAATGCCTATCGACACCTATATCTGAAATGCCTATTGACAACTATATCTGAAATGCCTATCGACACCTATATCTGAAATGCCTATCGACACCTATATCTGAAATGCCTATCGACACCTATATCTGAAATGCCTATCGACACCTATTTTTGAAATGCCTATCGGAAACTACATCTGAAATGCCTATCAGCACCTATATTTGAAATGCCTATCGGCAACCATATCTGGAATGCCTATCGGCACCTATATTTGAAATGCCTATCGGCTTCTATATCTGAAATGCCTATCGGCACCTATTTTTAAAATGCCAATCGGCAACTATATCTGAAATGCCTATCGGCACCTATATCTGAAATGCCTATCGACACCTATATCTGAAATGCCTATCGACACCTATATCTGAAATGCCTATCGACACCTATATCTGAAATGCCTATCGACACCTATATCTGAAATGCCTATCGACACCTATATCTGAAATGCCTATCGACACCTATATCTGAAATGCCTATCGACACCTATATCTGAAATGCCTATCGACACCTATTTTTGAAATGCCTATCGGAAACTACATCTGAAATGCCTATCAGCACTTATATTTGAAATTACTATCGGCAACCATATCTGGAATGCCTATCGGCACCTATATTTGAAATGCCTATCGGCTTCTATATCTGAAATGCCTATCGGCACCTATTTTTAAAATGCCAATCGGCAACTATATGTGAAATGCCTATCGGCACCTATATCTGAAATGCCTATCGACACCTATATCTGAAATGCCTATCGACACCTATATCTGAAATGCCTATCGACAAATATATCTGAAATGCCTATCGACACCTATATCTGAAATGCCTATCGACACCTATATCTGAAATGCCTATCGACACCTATATCTGAAATGCCTATCGACACCTATATCTGAAATGCCTTTCGACACCTATTTTTGAAATGCCTATCGGAAACTACATCTGAAATGCCTATCAGCACTTATATTTGAAATGCCAATCGGCAACCATATCTGGAATGCCTATCGGCACCTATATTTGAAATGCCTATCGGCTTCTATATCTGAAATGCCTATCGGCACCTATTTTTAAAATGCTAATCGGCAACTATATCTGAAATGCCTATCGGCACCTATATCTGAAATGCCTATCGACACCTATATCTGAAATGCCTATTGACACCTATATCTGAAATGTCTATCGACACCTATATCTAAAATGCCTATCGAAACCTATATCTGAAATGCCTATCGACACCTATATCTGAAATGCCTATCGACACCTATTTTTGAAATGCCTATCGGAAACTACATCTGAAATGCCTATCAGCACCTATATTTGAAATGCCTATCGGCAACCATATCTGGAATGCCTATCGGCACCTATATTTGAAATGCCTATCGGCTTCTATATCTGAAATGCCTATCGGCACCTATTTTTAAAATGCCAATCGGCAACTATATCTGAAATGCCTATCGGCACCTATATCTGAAATGCCTATCGACACCTATATCTGAAATGCCTATCGACACCTATATCTGAAATGCCTATCGACACCTATATCTGAAATGCCTATCGACACCTATATCTGAAATGCCCATCGACACCTATATCCGAAATGCCTATCGACACCTATATCTGAAATGCCTATCGACACCTATATCTGAAATGCCTATCGACACCTATTTTTGAAATGCCTATCGGAAACTACATCTGAAATGCCTATCAGCACCTATATTTGAAATGCCTTTCGGCAACCATATCTGGAATGCCTATCGGCACCTATATTTGAAATGCCTATCGGCTTCTATATCTGAAATGCCTATCGGCACCTATTTTTAAAATGCCAATCGGCAACTATATCTGAAATGCCTATCGGCACCTATATCTGAAATGCCCATCGACACCTATATCTGAAATGCCTATCGACACCTATATCTGAAATGCCTATCGACACCTATATCTGAAATGCCTATCGACACCAATATCTGAAATGCCTATCGACACCTATATCTGAAATGCCTATCGACACGTATATCTGAAATGCCTATCGACACCTATATCTGAAATGCCTATCGACACCTATTTTTGAAATGCCTATCGGAAACTACATCTGAAATGCCTATCAGCACCTATATTTGAAATGCCTATCGGCAACCATATCTGGAATGCCTATCGGCACCTATATTTTAAATGCCTATCGGCTTCTATATCTGAAATGCCTATCGGCACCTATATCTGAAATGCCTATCGGCACCTATATCTGAAATGCCTATCGACACCTATATCTGAAATGCCTATCGACACCTATATCTGAAATGCCTATCGACACCTATATCTGAAATGCCTATCGACACCTATATCTGAAATGCCTATCGACACCTATATCTGAAATGCCTATCGACACCTATTTTTGAAATGCCTATCGGAAACTACATCTGAAATGCCTATCAGCACCTATATTTGAAATGCCTATCGGCAACCATATCTGGAATGCCTATCGGCACCTATTTTTAAAATGCCAATCGGCAACTATATCTGAAATTCCTATCGGCACCTATATCTGAAATGCCTATCGACACCTATATCTGAAATGCCTATCGACACCTATATCTGAAATGCCTATCGACACCTATATCTGAAATGCCTATGGACACCTATATCTGAAATGCCTATCGACACCTATATCTGAAATGCCTATCGACACCTATATCTGAAATGCCTATCGACACCTATATCTGAAATGCCTATCGACACCTATATCTGAAATGCCTATCGACACCTATATCTGAAATGCCTATCGACACCTATTTTTGAAATGCCTATCGGAAACTACATCTGAAATGCCTATCAGCACCTATATTTGAAATGCCTATCGGCAACCATATCTGGAATGCCTATCGGCACCTATACTTGAGATGCCTATCGGCTTCTATATCTGAAATGCCTATCGGCACCTATTTTTAAAATGCCAATCGGCAACTATATCTGAAATGCCTATCGGCACCTATATCTGAAATGCCTATCGGCACCTATATCTGAAATGCCTATCGACACCTATATCTGAAATGCCTATCGACACCTATATCTGAAATGCCTATCGACACCTATATCTGAAATGCCTATCGACACCTATATCTGAAATGCCTATCGACACCTATATCTGAAATGCCTATCGACACCTATATCTGAAATGCCTATCGACACCTATATCTGAAATGCCTATCGACACCTATTTTTGAAATGCCTATCGGAAACTACATCTGAAATGCCTATCAGCACCTATATTTGAAATGCCTATCGGCAACCATATCTGGAATGCCTATCGGCACCTATATTTGAAATGCCTATCGGCTTCTATATCTGAAATGCCTATCGGCACCTATTTTTAAAATGCCAATCGGCAACTATATCTGAAATGCCTATCGGCACCTATATCTGAAATGCCTATCGACACCTATATCTGAAATGCCTTACGACACCTATATCTGAAATGCCTTTCGACACCTATATCTGAAATGCCTATCGACACCTATATCTGAAATGCCTATCGACACCTATATCTGATATGCCTATCGACACCTATATCTGAAATGCCTATCGACACCTATATCTGAAATGCCTATCGACACCTATATCTGAAATGCCTATCGACACCTATTTTTGAAATGCCTATCGTAAACTACATCTGAAATGCCTATCAGCACCTATATTTGAAATGCCTATCGGCAACCATATCTGGAATACCTATCGGCACCTATATTTAAAATGCCTATCGGCTTCTATATCTGAAATGCCTATCGGCACCTATTTTTAAAATGCCAATCGGCAACTATATCTGAAATGCCTATCGGCACCTATATCTGAAATGCCTATCGACACCTATATCTGAAATGCCTATCGACACCTATATCTGAAATGCCTATCGACACCTATATCTGAAATGCCTATCGACACCTATATCTGAAATGCCTATCGACACCTATATCTGAAATGCCTATCGACACCTATATCTGAAATGCCTATCGACACCTATATCTGAAATGCCTATCGACACCTATTTTTGAAATGCCTATCGGAAACTACATCTGAAATGCCTATCAGCACTTATATTTGAAATTACTATCGGCAACCATATCTGGAATGCCTATCGGCACCTATATTTGAAATGCCTATCGGCTTCTATATCTGAAATGCCTATCGGCACCTCTTTTTAAAATGCCAATCGGCAACTATATCTGAAATGCCTATCGGCACCTATATCTGAAATGCCTATCGACACCTATATCTGAAATGCCTATCGACACCTATATCTGAAATGCCTATCGACAACTATATCTGAAATGCCTATCGACACCTATATCTGAAATGCCTATCGACACCTATATCTGAAATGCCTATCGACACCTATATCTGAAATGCCTATCGACACCTATATCTGAAATGCCTTTCGACACCTATTTTTGAAATGCCTATCGGAAACTACATCTGAAATGCCTATCAGCACCTATATTTGAAATGCCAATCGGCAACCATATCTGGAATGCCTATCGGCACCTATATTTGAAATGCCTATCGGCTTCTATATCTGAAATGCCTATCGGCACCTATTTTTAAAATGCCAATCGGCAACTATATCTGAAATGCCTATCGGCACCTATATCTGAAATGCCTATCGACACCTATATCTGAAAAGCCTATCGACACCTATATCTGAAATGCCTATCGACACCTATATCTGAAATGCCTATCGACACCTATTTTTGAAATGCCTATCGGAAACTACATCTGAAATGCCTATCAGCACCTATATTTGAAATGCCTATCGGCAACTATATCTGGAATGCCTATCGGCACCTATATTTGAAATGCCTATCGGTTTCTATATCTGAAATGCCTATCGGCACCTATTTTTAAAATGCCAATCGGCAACTATATCTGAAATGCCTATCAGCACCTATATCTGAAATGCCTATCGACACCTATATCTGAAATGCCTATCGACACCTATATCTGAAATGCCTATCGGCACCTATATCTGAAATGCCTATCGACACCTATATCTGAAATGCCTAGCGACACCTATATCTGAAATGCCTATCGACACCTATATCTGATATGCCTATCGACACCTATATCTGAAATGCCTATCGACACCTATATCTGAAATGCCTATCGACACCTATATCTGAAATGCCTATCGACACCTATATCTGAAATGCCTATCGACACCTATATCTGAAATGCCTATCGACACCTATATCTGAAATGCCTATCGACACCTATATCTGAAATGCCTATCGACACCTATATCTGAAATGCCTATCGACACCTATATCTGAAATGCCTATCGACACCTATACCTGAAATGCCTATCGACACCTATATCTGAAATGCCTATCGCCACCTATATCTGAAATGCCTATCGACACCTATTTTTGAAATGCCTATCGGAAACTACATCTGAAATGCCTATCAGCACCTATATTTGAAATGCCTATCGGCAACCATATCTGGAATGCCTATCGGCACCTATATCTGAAATGCCTATCGACACCTATATCTGAAATGCCTATCGACACCTATATCTGAAATGCCTATCGACACCTATTTTTGTAATGCCTATCGGAAACTACATCTGAAATGCCTATCAGCACCTATATTTGAAATGCCTATCGGCAACCATATCTGGAATGCCTATCGGCACCTATATTTGAAATGCCTATCGGCTTCTATATCTGAAATGCCTATCGGCACCTATTTTTAAAATGCCAATCGGCAACTATATCTGAAATGCCTATCGGCACCTATATCTGAAATGCCTATCGACACCTATATCTGAAATGCCTATCGACACCTATATCTGCAATGCCTATCGACACCTATATCTGAAATGCCTATCGACACCTATATCTGAAATGCCTATCGACACCTATATCTGAAATGCCTATCGACACCTATATCTGAAATGCCTATCGACACCTATTTTTGAAATGCCTATCGGAAACTACATCTGAAATGCCTATCAGCACCTATATTTAAAATGCCTATCGGCAACCATATCTGGAATGCCTATCGGCACCTATATTTGAAATGCCTATCGGCTTCTATATCTGAAATGCCTATCGGCACCTATTTTTAAAATGCCAATCGGCAACTATATCTGAAATGCCTATCGGCACCTATATCTGAAATGCCTATCGACACCTATATCTGAAATGCCTATCGACACCTATATCTTTAATGCCTATCGACACCTATATCTGAAATGCCTATCGACACCTATATCTGAAATGCCTATCGACACCTATATCTGAAATGCCTATCGACACCTATATCTGAAATGCCTATCGACACCTATATCTGAAATGCCTATCGACACCTATATCTGAAATGCCTATCGACAACTATATCTGAAATGCCTATCGACACCTATATCTGAAATGCCTATCGACACCTATATCTGAAATGCCTATCGACACCTATATCTGAAATGCCTATCGACACCTATTTTTGAAATGCCTATCGGAAACTACATCTGAAATGCCTATCAGCACCTATATTTGAAATGCCTATCGGCAACCATATCTGAAATGCCTATCGGCACCTATTTTTAAAATGCCAATCGGCAACTATATCTGAAATGCCTATCGGCACCTATATCTGAAATGCCTATCGACACCTATATCTGAAATGCCTATCGACACCTATATCTGCAATGCCTATCGACACCTATATCTGAAATGCCTATCGACACCTATATCTGAAATGCCTATCGACACCTATATCTGAAATGCCTATCGACACCTATATCTGAAATGCCTATCGACACCTATATTTGAAATGCCTATCGACACCTATTTTTGAAATGCCTATCGGAAACTACATCTGAAATGCCTATCAGCACCTATATTTAAAATGCCTATCGGCAAACATATCTGGAATGCCTATCGGCACCTATATTTGAAATGCCTATCGGCTTCTATATCTGAATTGCGGTCGGCACCTATTTTTAAAATGCCAATCGGCAACTATATCTGAAATGCCTATCGGCACCTATATCTGAAATGCCTATCGACACCTATATCTGAAATGCCTATCGACACCTATATCTGAAATGCCTATCGACACCTATATCTGAAATGCCTATCGACACCTATATCTGAAATGCCTATCGACACCTATATCTGAAATGCCTATCGACACCTATATCTGAAATGCCTATCGACACCTATATCTGAAATGCCTATCGACACCTTTTTTGAAAAACCTATCGGAAACTACATCTGAAATGCCTATCAGCACCTATATTTGAAATGCCTACCGGCAACCATATCTGGAATGCCTATCGGCACCTATATTTGAAATGCCTATCGGCTTCTATATCTGAAATGCCTATCGGCACCTATTTTTAAAATGCCAATCGGCAACTATATCTGAAATGCCTATCGGCACCTATATCTGAAATGCCTATCGACACCTATATCTAAAATGCCTATCGACACCTATATCTGAAATGCCTATCGACACCTATATCTGAAATGCCTATCGACACCTATATCTGAAATGCCTATCGACACCTATTTTTGAAATGCCTATCGGAAACTACATCTGAAATGCCTATCAGCACCTATATTTGAAATGCCTATCGGCAACCATATCTGGAATGCCTATCGGCACCTATATTTGAAATGCCTATCGGCTTCTATATCTGAAATGCCTATCGGCACCTATTTTTAAAATGCCAATCGGCAACTATATCTGAAATGCCTATCGGCACCTATATCTGAAATGCCTATCGACACCTATATCTGAAATGCCTATCGACACCTATATCTGAAATGCCTATCGACACCTATATCTGAAATGCCTATCGACACCTATATCTGAAATGCCTATCGACAGCTATATCTGAAATGCCTATCGACACCTATATCTGAAATGCCTATCGACACCTATATCTGAAATGCCTATCGACACCTATTTTTGAAATGCCTTTTGGAAACTACATCTGAAATGCCTATCAGCACCTATATTTGAAATGCCTATCGGCAACCATATCTGGAATGCCTATCGGCACCTATATTTGAAATGCCTATCGGCTTCTATATCTGAAATGCGTATCGGCACCTATTTTTAAAATGCCAATCGGCAACTATATCTGAAATGCCTATCGGCACCTATATCTGAAATGCCTATCGACACCTATATCTGAAATGCCTATCGACACCTATATCTGAAATGCCTATCGACACCTATATCTGAAATGCCTATCGACACCTATATCTGAAATGCCTATCGACACCTATATCTGAAATTCCTATCGACACCTATATCTGAAATGCCTATCGACACCTAAATCTGAAATGCCTATCGACACCTATTTATGAAATGCCTATCGGAAACTACATCTGAAATGCCTATCAGCACCTATATTTGAAATGCCTATCGGCAACCATATCTGGAATGCCTATCGGCACCTATATTTGAAATGCCTATCGGCTTCTATATCTGAAATGCCTATCGGCACCTATTTTTAAAATGCCAATCGGTAACTATATCTGAAATGCCTATCGACACCTATATCTGAAATGCCTATCGACACCTATATCTGAAATGCCTATCGACACCTATATCTGAAATGCCTATCGACACCTATATCTGAAATGCCTATCGACACCTATATCTGAAATGCCTATCGACACCTATATCTGAAATGCCTATCGACACCTATATCTGAAATGCCTATCGACACCTATATCTGAAATGCCTATCGACACCTATTTTTGAAATGCCTATCGGAAACTACATCTGAAATGCCTATCAGCACTTATATTTGAAATTACTATCGGCAACCATATCTGGAATGCCTATCGGCACCTATATTTGAAATGCCTATCGGCTTCTATATCTGAAATGCCTATCGGCACCTATTTTTAAAATGCCAATCGGCAACTATATCTGAAATGCCTATCGGCACCTATATCTGAAATGCCTATCGACACCTATATCTGAAATGCCTATCGACACCTATATCTGAAATGCCTATCGACAACTATATCTGAAATGCCTATCGACACCTATATCTGAAATGCCTATCGACACCTATATCTGAAATGCCTATCGACACCTATATCTGAAATGCCTATCGACACCTATTTTTGAAATGCCTATCGGAAACTACATCTGAAATGCCTATCAGCACCTATATTTGAAATGCCTATCGGCAACCATATCTGGAATGCCTATCGGCACCTATATTTGAAATGCCTATCGGCTTCTATATCTGAAATGCCTATCGGCACCTATTTTTAAAATGCCAATCGGCAACTATATCTGAAATGCCTATCGGCACCTATATCTGAAATGCCTATCGACACCTATATCTGAAATGCCTATCGACACCTATATCTGAAATGCCTATCGACACCTATATCTGAAATGCCTATCGACACCTATATCTGAAATGCCTATCGACACCTATATCTGAAATGCCTATCGACACCTATATCTGAAATGCCTATCGACACCTATATCTGAAATGCCTATCGACACCTATTTTTGAAATGCCTATCGGAAACTACATCTGAAATGCCTATCAGCACTTATATTTGAAATTACTATCGGCAACCATATCTGGAATGCCTATCGGCACCTATATTTGAAATGCCTATCGGCTTGTATATCTGAAATGCCTATCGGCACCTATTTTTAAAATGCCAATCGGCAACTATATCTGAAATGCCTATCATCACCTATATCTGAAATGCCTATCGACACCTATATCTGAAATGCCTATCGACACTTATATCTGAAATGCCTATCGACAACTATATCTGAAATGCCTATCGACACCTATATCTGAAATGCCTATCGACACCTATATCTGAAATGCCTATCGACACCTATATCTGAAATGCCTATCGACACCTATATCTGAAATGCCTATCGACACCTATATCTGAAATGCCTATCGACACCTATATCTGAAATGCCTATCGCCACCTATATCTGAAATGCCTATCGACACCTATTTTTGAAATGCCTATCGGAAACTACATCTGAAATGCCTATCAGCACCTATATTTGAAATGCCTATCGGCAACCATATCTGGAATGCCTATCGGCACCTATATCTGAAATGCCTATCGACACCTATATCTGAAATGCCTATCGACACCTATATCTGAAATGCCTATCGACACCTATTTTTGAAATGCCTATCGGAAACTACATCTGAAATGCCTATCAGCACCTATATTTGAAATGCCTATCGGCAACCATATCTGGAATGCCTATCGGCACCTATATTTGAAATGCCTATCGGCTTCTATATCTGAAATGCCTATCGGCACCTATTTTTAAAATGCCAATCGGCAACTATATCTGAAATGCCTATCGGCACCTATATCTGAAATGCCTATCGACACCTATATCTGAAATGCCTATCGACACCTATATCTGCAATGCCTATCGACACCTATATCTGAAATGCCTATCGACACCTATATCTGAAATGCCTATCGACACCTATATCTGAAATGCCTATCGACACCTATATCTGAAATGCCTATCGACACCTATATTTGAAATGCCTATCGACACCTATTTTTGAAATGCCTATCGGAAACTACATCTGAAATGCCTATCAGCACCTATATTTAAAATGCCTATCGGCAAACATATCTGGAATGCCTATCGGCACCTATATTTGAAATGCCTATCGGTTTCTATATCTGAAATGCCTATCGGCACCTATTTTTAAAATGCCAATCGGCAACTATATCTGAAATGCCTATCGGCACCTATATCTGAAATGCCTATCGACACCTATATCTGAAATGCCTATCGACACCTATATCTGAAATGCCTATCGACACCTATATCTGAAATGCCTATCGACACCTATATCTGAAATGCCTATCGACACCTATATCTGAAATGCCTATCGACACCTATATCTGAAATGCCTATCGACACCTATATCTGAAATGCCTATCGACACCTTTTTTGAAAAACCTATCGGAAACTACATCTGAAATGCCTATCAGCACCTATATTTGAAATGCCTATCGGCAACCATATCTGGAATGCCTATCGGCACCTATATTTGAAATGCCTATCGGCTTCTATATCTGAAATGCCTATCGGCACCTATTTTTAAAATGCCAATCGGCAACTATATCTGAAATGCCTATCGGCAACTATATCTGAAATGCCTATCGACACCTATATCTAAAATGCCTATCGACACCTATATCTGAAATGCCTATCGACACCTATATCTGAAATGCCTATCGACACCTATATCTGAAATGCCTATCGACACCTATTTTTGAAATGCCTATCGGAAACTACATCTGAAATGCCTATCAGCACCTATATTTGAAATGCCTATCGGCAACCATATCTGGAATGCCTATCGGCACCTATATTTGAAATGCCTATCGGCTTCTATATCTGAAATGCCTATCGGCACCTATTTTTAAAATGCCAATCGGCAACTATATCTGAAATGCCTATCGGCACCTATATCTGAAATGCCTATCGACACCTATATCTGAAATGCCTATCGACACCTATATCTGAAATGCCTATCGACACCTATATCTGAAATGCCTATCGACACCTATATCTGAAATGCCTATCGACACCTATATCTGAAATGCCTATCGACACCTATATCTGAAATGCCTATCGACACCTATATCTGAAATGCCTATCGACACCTATTTTTGAAATGCCTTTTGGAAACTACATCTGAAATGCCTATCAGCACCTATATTTGAAATGCCTATCGGCAACCATATCTGGAATGCCTATCGGCACCTATATTTGAAATGCCTATCGGCTTCTATATCTGAAATGCGTATCGGCACCTATTTTTAAAATGCCAATCGGCAACTATATCTGAAATGCCTATCGGCACCTATATCTGAAATGCCTATCGACACCTATATCTGAAATGCCTATCGACACCTATATCTGAAATGCCTATCGACACCTATATCTGAAATGCCTATCGACACCTATATCTGAAATGCCTATCGACACCTATATCTGAAATGCCTATCGACACCTATATCTGAAATTCCTATCGACACCTATATCTGAAATGCCTATCGACACCTAAATCTGAAATGCCTATCGACACCTATTTATGAAATGCCTATCGGAAACTACATCTGAAATGCCTATCAGCACCTATATTTGAAATGCCTATCGGCAAACATATCTGGAATGCCTATCGGCACCTATATTTGAAATGCCTATCGGCTTCTATATCTGAAATGCCTATCGGCACCTATTTTTAAAATGCCAATCGGTAACTATATCTGAAATGCCTATCGGCTCCTATATCTGAAATGCCTATCGACACCTATATCTGAAATGCCTATCGACACCTATATCTGAAATGCCTATCGACACCTATATCTGAAATGCCTATCGACACCTATATCTAAAATGCCTATCGACACCTATATCTGAAATGCCTATCGACACCTATATCTGAAATGCCTATCGACACCTATATCTGAAATGCCTATAGACACCTATTTAGAAATGCCTTTCGGAAACTACATCTGAAATGCCTATCAGCACCTATATTTGAAATGCCTATCGGCAACCATATCTGGAATGCCTATCGGCACCTATATTTGAAATGCCTATCGGCTTCTATATCTGAAATGCCTATCGGCTTCTATATCTGAAATGCCTATCGGCACCTATTTTTAAAATGCCAATCGGCAACTATATCTGAAATGCCTATCGGCACCTATATCTGAAATGCCTATCGACACCTATATCTGAAATGCCTATCGACACCTATATCTGAAATGCCTATCGACACCTATATCGGAAATGCCTATCGACACCTATATCTGAAATGCCTATCGACACCTATATCTGAAATGCCTATCGACACCTATATCTGAAATGCCTATCGACACCTATATCTGAAATGCCTATCGACACCTATTTTTGAAATGCCTATCGGAAACTACATCTGAAATGCCTATCAGCACCTATATTTGAAATGCCTATCGGCAACCATATCTGGAATGCCTATCGGCACCTATATTTGAAATGCCTATCGGCTTCTATATCTGAAATACCTATCGGCACCTATTTTTAAAATGCCAATCGGCAACTATATCTGAAATGCCTATCGGCACCTATATCTGAAATGCCTATCGACACCTATATCTGAAATGCCTATCGACACCTATATCTGAAATGCCTATCGACACCTTTATCTGAAATGCCTATCGACACCTATATCTGAAATGCCTATCGACACCTATATCTGAAATGCCTATCGACACCTATATCTGAAATGCCTATCGACACCTATATCTGAAATGCCTATCGACACCTATTTTTGAAATGCCTATCGGAAACTACATCTGAAATGCCTATCAGCACCTATATTTGAAATGCCTATCGGCAACCATATCTGGAATGCCTATCGGCACCTATATTTGAAATGCCTATCGGCTTCTATATCTGAAATGCCTATCGGCACCTATTTTTAAAATGCCAATCGGCAACTATATCTGAAATGCCTATCGACACCTATATCTGAAATGCCTATCGACACCTATATCTGAAATGCCTATCGACACCTCTATATCTGAAATGCCTATCGACACCTATATCTGAAATGCCTATCGACACCTATATCTGAAATGCCTATCGACACCTATATCTGAAATGCCTATCGACACCTATATCTGAAATGCCTATCGACATCTATATCTGAAATGCTTATCGACACCTATTTTTGAAATGCCTATCGGAAACTACATCTAAAATGCCTATAGGCACCTATATTTGAAATGCCTATCGGCAACCATATCTGGAATGCCTATCAGCACCTATATTTGAAATGCCTATCGGCTTCTATATCTGAAATGCCTATCGGCACCTATTTTTATAATGCCAATCGGCAACTATATCTGAAATGCCTATCGGCACCTATATCTGAAATGCCTATCGACACCTATATCTGAAATGCCTATCGACACCTATATCTGAAATGCCTATCGACACCTATATCTGAAATGCCTATCGACACCTATATCTGAAATGCCTATCGACACCTATATCTGAAATGTCTATCGACACCTATATCTGAAATGCCTATCGACACCTATATCTGAAATGCCTCTCGACACCTATATCTGAAATGCTTATCGACACCTATTTTTGAAATGCCTATCGGAAACTACATCTGAAATGCCTATCAGCACCTATATTTGAAATCCCTATCGGCAACCATATCTGGAATGCCTATCGGCACCTATATTTGAAATGCCTATCGGCTTCTATATCTGAAATGCCTATCGGCACCTATTTTTAAAATGCCAATCGGCAACTATATCTAAAATGCCTATCGGCACCTATATCTGAAATGCCTATCGACACCTATATCCGAAATGCCTATCGACACCTATATCTGAAATGCCTATCGACACCTATATCTGAAATGCCTATCGACACCTATTTTTGAAATGCCTATCGGAAACTACATCTGAAATGCCTATCAGCACCTATATTTGAAATGCCTATCGGCAACCATATCTGGAATGCCTATCGGCACCTATATTTGAAATGCCTATCGGCTTCTATATCTGAAATGCTTATCGGCACCTATTTTTAAAATGCCAATCGGCAACTATATCTGAAATGCCTATCGGCACCTATATCTGAAATGCCCATCGACACCTATATCTGAAATGCCTATCGACACCTATATCTGAAATGCCTATCGACACCTATATCTGAAATGCCTATCGACACCTATATCTGAAATGCCTATCGACACCTATATCTGAAATGCCTATCGACACGTATATCTGAAATGCCTTTCGACAACTATATCTGAAATGCCTATCGACGCCTATTTTTGAAATGCCTATCGGAAACTACATCTGAAATGCCTATCAGCACTTATATTTGAAATGCCTATCGGCAACCATATCTGGAATGCCTATCGGCACCTATATTTGAAATGCCTATCGGCTTCTATATCTGAAATGCCTATCGGCACCTATTTTTAAAATGCCAATCGGCAACTATATCTGAAATGCCTATCGGCACCTATATCTGAAATGCCTATCGACACACCTATATCTGTAATGCCTATCGACACATATATCTGAAATGCCTATCGACACCTATATCTGAAATGCCTATCGACACCTATATCTGAAATGCCTATCGACACCTATATCTGAAATGCCTATCGACACCTATATCTGAAATGCCTATCGACACCTATATCTGAAATGCCTATCGACACCTATATCTGAAATGCCTATCGACACCTATTTTTGAAATGCCTATCGGAAACTACATCTGAAATGCCTATCAGCACCTATATTTGAAACGCCGATCGGCAACCATATCTGGAATGCCTATCGGCACCTATAGTTGAAATGCCTATCGGCTTCTATATCTGAAATGCCTATCGGCACCTATTTTTAAAATGCCAATCGGCAACTATATCTGAAATGCCTATCGGCACCTATATCTGAAATGCCTATCGACACCTATATCTGAAATGCCTATCGACACCTATATCTGAAATGCCTATCGACACCTATATCTGAAATGCCTATCGACACCTATATCTGAAATGCCTATCGACACCTATATCTGAAATGCCTAACGACACCTATATCTGAAATGCCTATCGACACCTATATCTGAAATGCCTATCGACACCTATTTTTGAAATGCCTATCGGAAACTACATCTGAAATGCCTATCAGCACCTATATTTGAAATGCCTATCGGCAACCATATCTGGAATGCCTATCGGCACCTATATTTGAAATGCCTATCGGCTTCTATATCTGAAATGCCTATCGGCACCTATTTTTAAAATGCCAATCGGCAACTATATCTGAAATGCCTATCGGCACCTATATCTGAAATGCCTATCGACACACCTATATCTGTAATGCCTATCGACACCTATATCTGAAATGCCTATCGACACCTATATCTGAAATTCCTATCGACACCTATATCTGAAATGCCTATCGACACCTATATCTGAAATGCCTATCGACACCTATATCTGAAATGCCTATCGACACCTATATCTGAAATGCCTATCGACACCTATTTTTGAAATGCCTATCGGAAACTACATCTGAAATGCCTATCAGCACCTATATTTGAAATGCCTATCGGCAACTATATCTGGAATGCCTATCGGCACGTATATTTGAAATGCCTATCGGCTTCTATATCTGAAATGCCTATCGGCACCTATTTTTAAAATGCCAATCGGCAACTATATCTGAAATGCCTATCAGCACCTATATCTGAAATGCCTATCGACACCTATATCTGAAATGCCTATCGACACGTATATCTGAAATGCCTATCGACACCTATATCTGAAATGCCTATCAACACCTATATCTGAAATGCCTATCGACACCTATATCTGATATGCCTATCGACACCTATATCTGAAATGCCTATCGACACCTATATCTGAAATGCCTATCGACACCTATATCTGAAATGCCTATCGACACCTATTTTTGAAATGCCTATCGGAAACTACATCTGAAATGCCTATCAGCACCTATATTTGAAATGCCTATCGGCAACCATATCTGGAATGCCTATCGGCACCTATATCTGAAATGCCTATCGACACCTATATCTGAAATGCCTATCGACACCTATATCTGAAATGCCTATCGACACCTATTTTTGAAATGCCTATCGGAAACTACATCTGAAAGGCCTATCAGCACCTATATTTGAAATGCCTATCGGCAACCATATCTGGAATGCCTATCGGCACCTATATTTGAAATGCCTATCGGCTTCTATATCTGAAATGCCTATCGGCACCTATTTTTAAAATGCCAATCGGCAACTATATCTGAAATGCCTATCGGCACCTATATCTGAAATGCCTATCGACACCTATATCTGAAATGCCTATCGACACCTATATCTGAAATGCCTATCGACACCTATATCTGAAATGCCTATCGACACCTATATCTGAAATGCCTATCGACACCTATATCTGAAATGCCTATCGACACCTATATCTGAAATGCCTATCGACACTTATATCTGAAATGCCTATCGACACCTATTTTTGAAATGCCTATCGGAAACTACATCTGAAATGCCTATCAGCACCTATATTTGAAATGCCTATCGGCAACCATATCTGGAATGCCTATCGGCACCTATATTTGAAATGCCTATCGGCTTCTATATCTGAAATGCCTATCGGCACCTATTTTTAAAATGCCAATCGGCAACTATATCTGAAATGCCTATCGGCACCTATATCTGAAATGCCTATCGACACCTATATCTGAAATGCCTATCGACACCTATATCTGAAATGCCTATCGACACCTATATCTGAAATGCCTATCGACACCTATATCTGAAATGCCTATCGACACCTATATCTGAAATGCCTATCGACACCTATATCTGAAATGCCTATCGACACCTATATCTGAAATGCCTATCGACACCTATATCTGAAATGCCTATCGACACCTATATCTGAAATGCCTATCGACACCCATTTTTGAAAAACCTATCAGAAACTACATCTGAAATGCCCATCGACACCTATATCTGAAATGCCTATCGACACCTATATCTGAAATGCCTATCGACACCTATTTTTGAAATGCCTAACGGAAACTACATCTGAAATGCCTATCAGCACCTATATTTGAAATGCCTATCGGCAACCATATCTGGAATGCCTATCGGCACCTATATTTGAAATGCCTATCGGCTTCTATATCTGAAATGCCTATCGGCACCTATTTTTAAAATGCCAATCGGCAACTATATCTGAAATGCCTATCGGCACCTATATCTGAAATGCCTATCGACACCTATATCTGAAATGCCTATCGACACCTATATCTGAAATGCCTATCGACACCTATATCTGAAATGCCTATCGACACCTATATCTGAAATGCCTATCGACACCTATATCTGAAATGCCTATCGACACCTATTTTTGAAAAGCCTATCGGAAACTACATCTGAAATGCCTATCAGCACCTATATTTGAAATGCCTATCGGCAACCATATCTGGAATGCCTATCGGCACCTATATTTGAAATGCCTATCGGCTTCTATATCCGAAATGCCTATCGGCACCTATTTTTAAAATGCCAATCGGCAACTATATCTGAAATGCCTATCGGCACCTATATCTGAAATGCCTATCGACACCTATATCTGAAATGCCTATCGACACCTATATCTGAAATGCCTATCGACACCTATATCTGAAATGCCTATCGACACCTATATCTGAAATGCCTATCGACACCTATATATGAAATGCCTATCGACACCTTTATCTGAAATGCCTATCGACACCTATATCTGAAATGCCTATCGACACCTATATCTGAAATGCCTATCGACACCTATTTTTGAAATGCCTATCGGAAACTACATCTGAAATGCCTATCAGCACCTATATTTGAAATGCCTATCGGCAACCATATCTGGAATGCCTATCGGCACCTATATTTGAAATGCCTATCGGCTTCTATATCTGAAATGCCTATCGGCACCTATTTTTAAAATGCCAATCGGTAACTATATCTGAAATGCCTATCGGCACCTATATCTGAAATGCCTATCGACACCTATATCTGAAATGCCTATCGACACCTATATCTGAAATGCCTATCGACACCTATATCTGAAATGCCTATCGACACCTATATCTGAAATGCCTATCGACACCTATATCTGAAATGCCTATCGACACCTATATCTGAAATGCCTATCGACACCTATATCTGAAATACCTATCGACACCTATTTAGAAATGCCTATCGGAAACTACATCTGAAATGCCTATCAGCACCTATATTTGAAATGCCTATCGGCAACCATATCTGGAATGCCTATCGGCACCTATATTTGAAATGCCTATCGGCTTCTATATCTGAAATGCCTATCGGCACCAATTTTTAAAATGCCAATCGGCAACTATATCTGAAATGCCTATCGGCACCTATATCTGAAATGCCTATCGACACCTATATCTGAAATGCCTATCGACACCTATATCTGAAATGCCTATCGACACCTATATCTGAAATGCCTATCGACACCTATATCTGAAATGCCTATCGACACCTATATCTGAAATGCCTATCGACACCTATATCTGAAATGCCTATCGACACCTATATCTGAAATGCCTATCGACACCTATTTTTGAAATGCCTATCGGAAACTACATCTGAAATGCCTATCAGCACCTATATTTGAAATGCCTATCGGCAACCATATCTGGAATGCCTATCGGCACCTATATTTGAAATGCCTATCGGCTTCTATATCTGAAATGCCTATCGGCACCTATTTTTAAAATGCCAATTGGCAACTATATATGAAATGCCTATCGGCGCCTATATCTGAAATGCCTATCGACACCTATATCTGAAATGCCTATCGACACCTATATCTGAAATGCCTATCGACACCTATATCTGAAATGCCTATCGACACCTATATCTGAAATGCCTATCGACACCTATATCTGAAATGCCTATCGACACCTATATCTGAAATGCCTATCGACACCTATTTTTGAAAAGCCTATCGGAAACTACATCTGAAATGCCTATCAGCACCTATATTTGAAATGCCTATCGGCAACCATATCTGGAATGCCTATCGGCACCTATATTTGAAATGCCTATCGGCTTCTATATCTGAAATGCCTATCGGCACCTATTTTTAAAATGCCAATCGGCAACTATATCTGAAATGCCTATCGGCACCTATATCTGAAATGCCTATCGACACCTATATCTGAAATGCCTATCGACACCTATATCTGAAATGCCTATCGACACCTATATCTGAAATGCCTATCGACACCTATATCTGAAATGCCTATCGACACCTATATATGAAATGCCTATCGACACCTTTATCTGAAATGCCTATCGACACCTATATCTGAAATGCCTATCGACACCTATATCTGAAATGCCTATCGACACCTATTTTTGAAATGCCTATCGGAAACTACATCTGAAATGCCTATCAGCACCTATATTTGAAATGCCTATCGGCAACCATATCTGGAATGCCTATCGGCACCTATATTTGAAATGCCTATCGGCTTCTATATCTGAAATGCCTATCGGCACCTATTTTTAAAATGCCAATCGGTAACTATATCTGAAATGCCTATCGGCACCTATATCTGAAATGCCTATCGACACCTATATCCGAAATGCCTATCGACACCTATATCTAAAATGCCTATCGACACCTATATCTGAAATGCCTATCGACACCTATATCTGAAATGCCTATCGACACCTATATCTGAAATGCCTATCGACACCTATATCTGAAATGCCTATCGACACCTATATCTGAAATACCTATCGACACCTATTTAGAAATGCCTATCGGAAACTACATCTGAAATGCCTATCAGCACCTATATTTGAAATGCCTATCGGCAACCATATCTGGAATGCCTATCGGCACCTATATTTGAAATGCCTATCGGCTTCTATATCTGAAATGCCTATCGGCACCAATTTTTAAAATGCCAATCGGCAACTATATCTGAAATGCCTATCGGCACCTATATCTGAAATGCCTATCGACACCTATATCTGAAATGCCTATCGACACCTATATCTGAAATGCCTATCGACACCTATATCTGAAATGCCTATCGACACCTATATCTGAAATGCCTATCGACACCTATATCTGAAATGCCTATCGACACCTATATCTGAAATGCCTATCGACACCTATATCTGAAATGCCTATCGACACCTATTTTTGAAATGCCTATCGGAAACTACATCTGAAATGCCTATCAGCACCTATATTTGAAATGCCTATCGGCAACCATATCTGGAATGCCTATCGGCACCTATATTTGAAATGCCTATCGGCTTCTATATCTGAAATGCCTATCGGCACCTATTTTTAAAATGCCAATTGGCAACTATATATGAAATGCCTATCGGCGCCTATATCTGAAATGCCTATCGACACCTATATCTGAAATGCCTATCGACACCTATATCTGAAATGCCTATCGACACCTATATCTAAAATGCCTATCGACACCTATATCTGAAATGCCTATCGACACCTATATCTGAAATGCCTATCGACACCTATATCTGAAATGCCTATCGACACCTATATCTGAAATGCCTATCGACACCTATTTTTGAAATGCCTATCGGAAACTACATCTGAAATGCCTATCAGCACCTATATTTGAAATGCCTATCGGCAACCATATCTGGAATGCCTATCGGCACCTATATTTGAAATGCCTATCGGCTTCTATATCTGAAATGCCTATCGGCACCTATTTTTAAAATGCCAATCGGCAACTATATCTGAAATGCCTATCGGCACCTATATCTGAAATGCCTATCGACACCTATATCTGAAATGCCTATCGACACCTATATCTGAAATGCCTATCGACACCTATATCTGAAATGCCTATCGACACCTATATCTGAAAAGCTTATCGACACCTATATCTGAAATGCCTATCGACACCTATATCTGAAATGCCTATCGACATCTATATCTGAAATGCCTATCGACACCTATTTTTGAAATGCCTATCGGAAACTACATCTGAAATGCCTATAGGCACCTATATTTGAAATGCCTATCGGCAACCATATCTGGAATGCCTATCGGCACCTATATTTGAAATGCCTATCGGCTTCTATATCTGAAATGCCTATCGGCACCTATTTTTAAAATGCCAATCGGCAACTATATCTGAAATGCCTATCGGCACCTATATCTGAAATGCCTATCGACACCTATATCTGAAATGCCTATCGACACCTATATCTGAAATGCCTATCGACACCTATATCTGAAATGCCTATCGACACCTATATCTGAAATGCCTATCGACACCTATATCTGAAATGCCTATCGACACCTATATCTGAAATGCCTATCGACACCTATATCTGAAATGCCTATCGACACCTATATCTGAAATGCCTATCGACACCTATATCTGAAATGCCTATCGACACCTATATTTGAAATGCCTATCGACACCTATTTTTGAAATGCCTATCGGAAACTACATCTGAAATGCCTATCAGCACCTATATTTAAAATGCCTATCGGCAACCATATCTGGAATGCCTATCGGCACCTATATCTGAAATGCCTATCGACAACTATATCTGAAATGCCTATCGACACCTATATCTGAAATGCCTATCGACACCTATATCTGAAATGCCTATCGACACCTATATCTGAAATGCCTATCGCCACCTATATCTGAAATGCCTATCGACACCTATATCTGAAATGCCTATCGACACCTATATCTGAAATGCCTATCGCCACCTATATCTGAAATGCCTATCGACACCTATTTTTGAAATGCCTATCGGAAACTACATCTGAAATGCCTATCAGCACCTATATTTGAAATGCCTATCGGCAACCATATCTGGAATGCCTATCGGCACCTATATCTGAAATGCCTATCGACACCTATATCTGAAATGCCTATCGACACCTATATCTGAAATGCCTATCGACACCTATTTTTGAAATGCCTATCGGAAACTACATCTGAAATGCCTATCAGCACCTATATTTGAAATGCCTATCGGCAACCATATCTGGAATGCCTATCGGTACCTATATTTGAAATGCCTATCGGCTTCTATATCTGAAATGCCTATCGGCACCTATTTTTAAAATGCCAATCGGCAACTATATCTGAAATGCCTATCGGCACCTATATCTGAAATGCCTATCGACACCTATATCTGAAATGCCTATCGACACCTATATCTGCAATGCCTATCGACACCTATATCTGAAATGCCTATCGACACCTATATCTGAAATGCCTATCGACACCTATATCTGAAATGCCTATCGACACCTATATCTGAAATGCCTATCGACACCTATATTTGAAATGCCTATCGACACCTATTTTTGAAATGCCTATCGGAAACTACATCTGAAATGCCTATCAGCACCTATATTTAAAATGCCTATCGGCAACCATATCTGGAATGCCTATCGGCACCTATATTTGAAATGCCTATCGGCTTCTATATCTGAAATGCCTATCGGCACCTATTTTTAAAATGACAATCGGCAACTATATCTGAAATGCCTATCGGCACCTATATCTGAAATGCCTATCGACACCTATATCTGAAATGCCTATCGACACCTATATCTGAAATGCCTATCGACACCTATATCTGAAATGCCTATCGACACCTATATCTGAAATGCCTATCGACACCTATATCTGAAATGCCTATCGACACCTATATCTGAAATGCCTATCGACACCTATATCTGAAATGCCTATCGACACCTTTTTTGAAAAACCTATCGGAAACTACATCTGAAATGCCTATCAGCACCTATATTTGAAATGCCTATCGGCAACCATATCTGGAATGCCTATCGGCACCTATATTTGAAATGCCTATCGGCTTCTATATCTGAAATGCCTATCGGCACCTATTTTTAAAATGCCAATCGGCAACTATATCTGAAATGCCTATCGGCACCTATATCTGAAATGCCTATCGACACCTATATCTAAAATGCCTATCGACACCTATATCTGAAATGCCTATCGACACCTATATCTGAAATGCCTATCGACACCTATATCTGAAATGCCTATCGACACCTATATCTGAAATGCCTATCGACACCTATATCTGAAATGCCTATCGACACCTATATCTGAAATGCCTATCGACACCTATATCTGAAATGCCTATCGACACCTATATCTGAAATTCCTATCGACACCTATATCTGAAATGCCTATCGACACCTAAATCTGAAATGCCTATCGACACCTATTTATGAAATGCCTATCGGAAACTACATCTGAAATGCCTATCAGCACCTATATTTGAAATGCCTATCGGCAACCATATCTGGAATGCCTATCGGCACCTATATTTGAAATGCCTATCGGCTTCTATATCTGAAATGCCTATCGGCACCTATTTTTAAAATGCTAATCGGTAACTATATCTGAAATGCCTATCGGCTCCTATATCTGAAATGCCTATCGACACCTATATCTGAAATGCCTATCGACACCTATATCTGAAATGCCTATCGACACCTATATCTGAAATGCCTATCGACACCTATATCTAAAATGCCTATCGACACCTATATCTGAAATGCCTATCGACACCTATATCTGAAATGCCTATCGACACCTATATCTGAAATGCCTATAGACACCTATTTAGAAATGCCTTTCGGAAACTACATCTGAAATGCCTATCAGCACCTATATTTGAAATGCCTATCGGCAACCATATCTGGAATGCCTATCGGCACCTATATTTGAAATGCCTATCGGCTTCTATATCTGAAATGCCTATCGGCTTCTATATCTGAAATGCCTATCGGCACCTATTTTTAAAATGCCAATCGGCAACTATATCTGAAATGCCTATCGGCACCTATATCTGAAATGCCTATCGACACCTATATCTGAAATGCCTATCGACACCTGTATCTGAAATGCCTATCGACACCTATATCGGAAATGCCTATCGACACCTATATCTGAAATGCCTATCGACACCTATATCTGAAATGCCTATCGACACCTATATCTGAAATGCCTATCGACACCTATATCTGAAATGCCTATCGACACCTATTTTTGAAATGCCTATCGGAAACTACATCTGAAATGCCTATCAGCACCTATATTTGAAATGCCTATCGGCAACCATATCTGGAATGCCTATCGGCACCTATATTTGAAATGCCTATCGGCTTCTATATCTGAAATACCTATCGGCACCTATTTTTAAAATGCCAATCGGCAACTATATCTGAAATGCCTATCGGCACCTATATCTGAAATGCCTATCGACACCTATATCTGAAATGCCTATCGACACCTATATCTGAAATGCCTATCGACACCTTTATCTGAAATGCCTATCGACACCTATATCTGAAATGCCTATCGACACCTATATCTGAAATGCCTATCGACACCTATATCTGAAATGCCTATCGACACCTAAATCTGAAATGCCTATCGACACCTATTTTTGAAATGCCTATCGGAAACTACATCTGAAATGCCTATCAGCACCTATATTTGAAATGCCTATCGGCAACCATATCTGGAATGCCTATCGGCACCTATATTTGAAATGCCTATCGGCTTCTATATCTGAAATGCCTATCGGCACCTATTTTTAAAATGCCAATCGGCAACTATATCTGAAATGCCTATCGACACCTATATCTGAAATGCCTATCGACACCTATATCTGAAATGCCTATCGACACCTATATCTGAAATGCCTATCGACACCTATATCTGAAATGCCTATCGACACCTATATCTGAAATGCCTATCGACACCTATATCTGAAATGCCTACCGACACCTATATCTGAAATGCCTATCGACATCTATATCTGAAATGCCTATCGACACCTATTTTTGAAATGCCTATCGGAAACTACATCTAAAATGCCTATAGGCACCTATATTTGAAATGCCTATCGGCAAACATATCTGGAATGCCTATCAGCACCTATATTTGAAATGCCTATCGGCTTCTATATCTGAAATGCCTATCGGCACCTATTTTTATAATGCCAATCGGCAACTATATCTGAAATGCCTATCGGCACCTATATCTGAAATGCCTATCGACACCTATATCTGAAATGCCTATCGACACCTATATCTGAAATGCCTATCGACACCTATATCTGAAATGCCTATCGACACCTATATCTGAAATGCCTATCGACACCTATATCTGAAATGTCTATCGACACCTATATCTGAAATGCCTATCGACACCTATATCTGAAATGCCTCTCGACACCTATATCTGAAATGCTTATCGACACCTATTTTTGAAATGCCTATCGGAAACTACATCTGAAATGCCTATCAGCACCTATATTTGAAATCCCTATCGGCAACCATATCTGGAATGCCTATCGGCACCTATATTTGAAATGCCTATCGGCTTCTATATCTGAAATGCCTATCGGCACCTATTTTTAAAATGCCAATCGGCAACTATATCTAAAATGCCTATCGGCACCTATATCTGAAATGCCTATCGACACCTATATCCGAAATGCCTATCGACACCTATATCTGAAATGCCTATCGACACCTATATCTGAAATGCCTATCGACACCTATTTTTGAAATGCCTATCGGAAACTACATCTGAAATGCCTATCAGCACCTATATTTGAAATGCCTATCGGCAACCATATCTGGAATGCCTATCGGCACCTATATTTGAAATGCCTATCGGCTTCTATATCTGAAATGCTTATCGGCACCTATTTTTAAAATGCCAATCGGCAACTATATCTGAAATGCCTATCGGCACCTATATCTGAAATGCCCATCGACACCTATATCTGAAATGCCTATCGACACCTATATCTGAAATGCCTATCGACACCTATATCTGAAATGCCTATCGACACCTATATCTGAAATGCCTATCGACACCTATATCTGAAATGCCTATCGACACGTATATCTGAAATGCCTATCGACAACTATATCTGAAATGCCTATCGACGCCTATTTTTGAAATGCCTATCGGAAACTACATCTGAAATGCCTATCAGCACTTATATTTGAAATGCCTATCGGCAACCATATCTGGAATGCCTATCGGCACCTATATTTGAAATGCCTATCGGCTTCTATATCTGAAATGCCTATCGGCACCTATTTTTAAAATGCCAATCGGCAACTATATCTGAAATGCCTATCGGCACCTATATCTGAAATGCCTATCGACACACCTATATCTGTAATGCCTATCGACACATATATCTGAAATGCCTATCGACACCTATATCTGAAATGCCTATCGACACCTATATCTGAAATGCCTATCGACACCTATATCTGAAATGCCTATCGACACCTATATCTGAAATGCCTATCGACACCTATATCTGAAATGCCTATCGACACCTATATCTGAAATGCCTATCGACACCTATTTTTGAAATGCCTATCGGAAACTACATCTGAAATGCCTATCAGCACCTATATTTGAAACGCCGATCGGCAACCATATCTGGAATGCCTATCGGCACCTATAGTTGAAATGCCTATCGGCTTCTATATCTGAAATGCCTATCGGCACCTATTTTTAAAATGCCAATCGGCAACTATATCTGAAATGCCTATCGGCACCTATATCTGAAATGCCTATCGACACCTATATCTGAAATGCCTATCGACACCTATATCTGAAATGCCTATCGACACCTATATCTGAAATGCCCATCGACACCTATATCTGAAATGCCTATCGACACCTATATCTGAAATGCCTATCGACACCTATATCTGAAATGCCTATCGACACCTATATCTGAAATGCCTATCGACACCTATATCTGAAATGCCTATCGACACCTATATCTGAAATGCCTAACGACACCTATATCTGAAATGCCTATCGACACCTATATCTGAAATGCCTATCGACACCTATTTTTGAAATGCCTATCGGAAACTACATCTGAAATGCCTATCAGCACCTATATTTGAAATGCCTATCGGCAACCATATCTGGAATGCCTATCGGCACCTATATTTGAAATGCCTATCGGCTTCTATATCTGAAATGCCTATCGGCACCTATTTTTAAAATGCCAATCGGCAACTATATCTGAAATGCCTATCAGCACCTATATCTGAAATGCCTATCGACACCTATATCTGAAATGCCTATCGACACGTATATCTGAAATGCCTATCGACACCTATATCTGAAATGCCTATCAACACCTATATCTGAAATGCCTATCGACACCTATATCTGATATGCCTATCGACACCTATATCTGAAATGCCTATCGACACACCTATATCTGTAATGCCTATCGACACCTATATCTGAAATGCCTATCGACACCTATATCTGAAATTCCTATCGACACCTATATCTGAAATGCCTATCGACACCTATATCTGAAATGCCTATCGACACCTATATCTGAAATGCCTATCGACACCTATATCTGAAATGCCTATCGACACCTATTTTTGAAATGCCTATCGGAAACTACATCTGAAATGCCTATCAGCACCTATATTTGAAATGCCTATCGGCAACTATATCTGGAATGCCTATCGGCACGTATATTTGAAATGCTTATCGGCTTCTATATCTGAAATGCCTATCGGCACCTATTTTTAAAATGCCAATCGGCAACTATATCTGAAATGCCTATCAGCACCTATATCTGAAATGCCTATCGACACCTATATCTGAAATGCCTATCGACACGTATATCTGAAATGCCTATCGACACCTATATCTGAAATGCCTATCAACACCTATATCTGAAATGCCTATCGACACCTATATCTGATATGCCTATCGACACCTATATCTGAAATGCCTATCGACACCTATATCTGAAATGCCTATCGACACCTATATCTGAAATGCCTATCGACACCTATTTTTGAAATGCCTATCGGAAACTACATCTGAAATGCCTATCAGCACCTATATTTGAAATGCCTATCGGCAACCATATCTGGAATGCCTATCGGCACCTATATCTGAAATGCCTATCGACACCTATATCTGAAATGCCTATCGACACCTATATCTGAAATTCCTATCGACACCTATATCTGAAATGCCTATCGACACCTAAATCTGAAATGCCTATCGACACCTATTTATGAAATGCCTATCGGAAACTACATCTGAAATGCCTATCAGCACCTATATTTGAAATGCCTATCGGCAACCATATCTGGAATGCCTATCGGCACCTATATTTGAAATGCCTATCGGCTTCTATATCTGAAATGCCTATCGGCACCTATTTTTAAAATGCCAATCGGTAACTATATCTGAAATGCCTATCGGCTCCTATATCTGAAATGCCTATCGACACCTATATCTGAAATGCCTATCGACACCTATATCTGAAATGCCTATCGACACCTATATCTGAAATGCCTATCGACACCTATATCTAAAATGCCTATCGACACCTATATCTGAAATGCCTATCGACACCTATATCTGAAATGCCTATCGACACCTATATCTGAAATGCCTATAGACACCTATTTAGAAATGCCTTTCGGAAACTACATCTGAAATGCCTATCAGCACCTATATTTGAAATGCCTATCGGCAACCATATCTGGAATGCCTATCGGCACCTATATTTGAAATGCCTATCGGCTTCTATATCTGAAATGCCTATCGGCTTCTATATCTGAAATGCCTATCGGCACCTATTTTTAAAATGCCAATCGGCAACTATATCTGAAATGCCTATCGGCACCTATATCTGAAATGCCTATCGACACCTATATCTGAAATGCCTATCGACACCTGTATCTGAAATGCCTATCGACACCTATATCGGAAATGCCTATCGACACCTATATCTGAAATGCCTATCGACACCTATATCTGAAATGCCTATCGACACCTATATCTGAAATGCCTATCGACACCTAT